>CM076580.1:1314169225-1314232209 GCA_034641835.2 Pinus albicaulis | reverse complement strand
TCTGGTGATTACAATCAAGTTTTTCATGTATTTCTTATTTTTCGCATAGCAGGGTCCATCGAAAGTATGCAACATGGGTACTCCTTGGATGATGAATTAAATTTTTCATCCAACGAGTACTACCGCTCAAAATTTGAGTAAAAAATTTGGGAGATAAGTTGAAAATATGAGTTGAAAAAGTAGTTTTATTATTTTATTATTTTTTAATCTTTTTACCCTTTCTTGATATTCAGGGAGATCTGGTGACTACAATCACATTTTTCATGTATTTCTCATTTTTCGCATAGCAGGGTCCATCGAAAGTATGCAACATGGGTACTCCTTGGATGATGAATTAAATTTTTCATCCAACGAGTACTCCCGCTCAAAATTTGAGTAAAAAACTTGGGAGATAAGTTGAAAAAGTAGTTTTATTATTTTATTATTTTTTAATATTTTTACCCTTTTACTTAAAAAATGGTGAATCATCCCCCATGGTTAACATATCTTGAATCCTATTGGTTCTTATAAAGTTTATTTTGGTTGTACATTTTTCTTAGGAGGCCCATTTTAGACCTCAAAATTCCCCTAATGGGTACTATCACCCACATACCTTTATTTTCAAACACCATGTTTCTTTTCTTTAGGTTGATGATACCTCCCATATCTATGGCCCAATCCAACCCTAGGAGTGCAGGATAGGGGTCCGCATCTTCTACAATCTGAATTACCTCAAAGTCAACCCAGACCTTAACTCGTGCGATATCTACCACTATTTTTTATAGTCTCCCCAACAATATGATCTTCTGCTGGTTGGCCATGCGCAGTTGGATAGTGGAACATTCCAACTTAGGTTCTCCCATTTGCTGCCAATTTTTCTTGGGAAATACGTTCGTATCTGATCCCAGGTCCAAAATAACCTGATCCATTTCATAATCTCTAATCTGCGTTGTTAGCTGCATTTCCCTACCAGTGCATTTCTTATGCTTGTACAATTTGTGCACATCCTTAACTTCCAGGGGTGGATTAATTCTTTCTGCACAACTATCTATTAATGCTTGAAGATTTTCTATGGCCCGTTGGTTGCGCAATAGTTTCATACATGCTTGCAAAAATGGTTTAACCTCGTGATCTTCTTTGAGGTTTGCAGGGGCATGAGAAGTAAATGCCTCAGCCTTAGCAAAGTCTTTGAGAGTTGTGAAAAATGTTTATTTTTCCTTCTATAAGTCCAACCCTTCCTGTTTGATAGCTACTTTTCAGATAAGAGGGTCGGCCACATCTTTCTCCTCAGCTCCCCCTATGGCCATGCCGCTGCGTGTTATGACATTAATGCTTGGTCCTTCGTTTCGAGGTTCTGCCTTAACCCTCTGCACATTCTGCGTAGGTGTTTACTGCTTTTCTTGCATTTTTTCTATCAGAATTGGACAATCTTCAATCACATGGTCTAGCTATCTACAGTACCTACAAGATTGCCTTGCAGGGTTCGGGCAATCCCTCACAAAGTGCCTTACTTCTCTGCAGCTATAGAAGATCTGTTGTCCTCTTCCCCTACCTGCGCTTCCACCTCTGCCCCTCCCCTGCCCCTAGCTGGGAAGCCACCTATGCTTGAGGGGGATATTGGTAAAGAAGGGTGTAATTGTAGCCTATATAGGTTTCCCCGGTCTATCATTAGATCATGAGTTCGACAGTTCTGTTCATCATGTCCTACTGATCGGAAAAACCGGCACCATTTTTGCTTCAGTTCTGGAACATACGCACCCAGACGGGGGCAATGGTTAGTATCATGCAGGCCAGCTATGCGACAATCATCACACCGCAACGTTGGTCCACTTGGTCCCATAGTCTCTGTTACACAGTAATTTGTCACCGTCCTTGCAATCCCCATCTCGCCCATTGGAGGGTTGTTTCTATGACCAATAAGCAGTGTCATGCCTTGCAAATACCATCTTGCATCCCTTTCCATGAGGACAACATTCCTTCTGTTGATCATTTCCTGAGCAGACCCCTAAAAACACTTGTTTTTTCCTTGGCGCTGGTAGCTCGTTATGTCCTCGCGCCAATGAGGAAAATTAACACTGAGCCCGCACCAGTTGGCACTCTATCCCAATTAAGCACTCGTGCCAATCTGCTTATGGAAAGCTTTTTAAAAAGGGAGGCGAAGTTTCGATTACAACAACTTCATGGATGAGTCATGAGGAGTGGTTTCGACTGAATAACCACGGTCTTCCTCCTTTGGCCTCTTGTTTCCACCTTATGGGGAACCTCCCAAGGGATAAGGTCTCCCTTCCACTATTGTAGGGATCCCAACCTCCTCCTCTCCTCTATAAATATAGCCATCTTCCATTGATGAAGGGGTTGAATGGTTGAGCCTTAGTAGTCTTGGTAGCCTGAATAGAGATGAATCAATTGTAAGGAGATTATCGTCAGACAACTGAAGAGAGAGAGACTTGTCCTTTTCCTGACAAGCTTTACCGAGACGTACTCCTCTGTCGACCCGTCGAAGGAAGATCCAGCATCAGAGCTCAGGTTGTATCTTTCTTTGTTCTTATTAATAATAAACGACTTCGATTATGGTTCCACTCAGATGTTCATGTTTCATGTTATGATTTGTATCTTCTCTGACTGATACATAATTGCATGTATTAGGTTTTACGCTTATGTGTTTGTTGTTTCTTGTACGTGCAGGTGTTCGATCTCATCGAGCGAGAGAATTGTGATTTTCCAAAGCGAGGGACGGAAGCATGATCTTCTTCACAAACGACGACAACGTAGGACTTAAGTTAGGTCTCTTGTCGCATCTTGGTCTTTTGCAATTAGGAACTTGCGTCTTAGCGTGACTCAGTTGTTGCTAGACCCGATTTGGGCTAGTAGGGATCGCCTCTGTCCGCAGAGGAAATTTAACTCTATAACAGTCTCCCTAGGGCGCAACGGACTAAGTCCCCCAGCTTGTAGGTAGTCTGCCAGCAGTGGGCACTGATCCTTGGTATGGCCTTATACCCTGCATCGTATGCACCATACATCTGGGCTAGCTTCTTTCCCTCGGTCCTTTCACAAGTTCTGGATTTCCATGTGCATTGCCTCCAACTGCCCTTGGATTTTTTGTACTCCCAACTGGGTATCATCTCTTGGCGCGGCTTCTAACTTCATCGCAATCTCCAAAGTTTTTTCTTGTGATTCGATGTATTTCCGACCCATAGGTACACGTAGGTGAGGTAGTAGCATAGTGATGAACCATTCCTTGTGCTATCTGTCATCATACATAAATTCCCCTTCCGTGATTACCTTCTTTAGCCGCTGGTCAGCCTCCCATACAGACTCAGAGGGCCCTTGTTTAAAATATTTTAGGTCATTCACTATCTGAGAGTAGGATTTAGGCTTTCGAAACTGCTGTTTTAGGGAATTATTAACCTCTTGAATGGTCACATTCACATGCTGAGCTACGTATCCCATATACCAGTGCAAGGCTCTTCCTTCAAAGGCAAGGGATATATGCGCCCTTTTCACAGCATCGCTAGCCACATTTTACGCAGTCCATACTGACTCTGCGACAAACCAGAACCGATCCATGTCTTCATCCCCTATGCCCTTGAAGGTAGGTATCTTCAAGTGCGAGGCCATCTCGTATTCTGATGGGGGTGGAGGTACGAGTGAGTTTTTACCCCTATGCTACTTTGAAGGTGGTGTAGTTGGAGGGCTATGCGCAACCCAATCCCTTACTGCACTGTAGACAGATCTATCTCCTTCTTGATTAGTTCTGTAGTATTTACCACTTCGTGTTGTACCCTCGCTCTGATTGGGGCTCATTCACTCTGTATGGTTGCACAAAATGCCCTTTTTGCACAATAATATTTTAATCAGTAATGGCAACGTTTTTAGAAACTTACCCCGGAAACCCTTGAAGAACCTCCGCTCTGCCTGATAATAGGACACGAATTGATCGACTGCAAACTCTGTCACAAATCCTCCCAACACACTATCCACCCAGTGATATACCGTATGAGTGATGGTGTTATCAGTCCTTTCTAACTGTTGGATCAACTTTGGAGTCCAATGCGTAACCCGTTCATCCTTCCAACACGTCTGGAAATCTACGAGGCTTGCCAACCACTCCTGAAGCTCGTTCGCAAATGTTACAAATTTTTTTTCATAGACTTCAGTGAAAATGTACTTGTTATTCCACTTCTCCGCTGTCAACTTTGTGCTGCGATTCTCTTTGACCGTGAATTCCTGAACTTTTTTTTCAAACCACTCTTCAATTTCTCTCCTCTCAGGTCTCCAATGTTCTCTTGGCATTACCCGATCTCTCTCTCAAAATGCTCCCAGTCCCAGCAATGGAACCATTTGTTGGCTCGAGGGGTCCTGACCCAGGTTTGGAGGTTAAGGTTTGCCAAAAAACCCCTATACTACTGGAACTTTTGGCAGTGACCTGCTTGCGCAGGCCAAAGTCTCACTTGAAGCAGTATGGGAGGGTGCTAGACCCAGGTTTCTGCACCCTGAGAGAGAGTAGGTAATTCAAGCAGATCCACGTTCGCAACCTATCAGGTTCGCACAAGACATGTCTATTCGCAGGTTTGTTATAATCCGCAGTATAACAGAGCTATTACCATGCACAAATCTAGTCAATACCTTCGCATCCATGTGCGTAACAGCATTTATCAGCACACAATATCATAACGCATCAATAACAAATTACAGATACACTTCGTACTGTTAGGGTCCCATGATTTGGCCGATTGGTGAGCCAAATGACGATGTAACATCAAACCATGCTTTGGAGTCCGAGGACCTAGCCTTCCTGGACTCAGAGAGGGCTCTCTCTATTATGTATAAAGATATCGGTGTGTTTGCTTGTTATCGGTGTGTTAGGCTAGTTATGAAGTATGTTTTTGGTTTTTTGTTTTTAAGTTTGTGAGGGATAAAACTGATCAAAGATATAAAATGGGTAACAAGAAGTTAGATCAACTGGGCTATGGGGTCAAAAAGGTCAAGGAAGCTATCAGATGATGATACAAGGCTGCTGTAGGGCCGATTTGATTCAAGGTAGAAAGGATCTTTGGGCAAAATGGAGTAAATGAACATCAAGTTTGTGAATAACAAGGAGTTTCAAGCATCATTGGTTTAATAGATAACATAAACATGGTAAAGAAAACCCTTAATCATGCAACATGTAACTATAAACTAATCAACACATCGAAACGAACATTCCAGCCATGCATAGAAGTATAAGACCCTCTAACTTTGGGAAATGGCTATCAGACTTTGGGGAAAACACATAAGACGGAATAACAACTCAAAATACTATGCCAGAACGCCTAAACACAGTCTTTAAGTTATTGGGCACTTTGACAAACAAGCTTTCATAGTTTTAGGCAAAGGGCTAGATCGGGACTAGGCCTCCTTGGTTCAACAAGATGATAATCTTAATAAGTCAAAGAGATAGTTTTATGGACAGAACTATGGACAATCATAGGTAAGCAGGGCACACCATACATCTTACTCAACATGCATAGAACTTATGAATAAAACTAGCAACAATATCCTTAAGATACTAAAGAGCAGTTAAGAATTCTTTAGTGCAACTAAGGAAGAAGAAAACATAAAAGCTATGAAGATTCAGGAATTTTGAGGTGCCTCCATGGGCATATCTCAAACTTAATCTCTACTGATCTATAGCAAGCAAGAAGCATGTATCATGAATGAAAACTAGAAGACAACAACAAAGCAAGAAACACTATACCATTCTACCATTTCATGGAATCCATCAACAATCCTTCATCATTCATCAAAAGCATCCAAGAGGCAGTCCAAAATCATAACACAAGTTTGTTCTTCAAAGCTCATATGACCAATATATTACTTCTTCTCTCAAGTTCAGCCTTGTTTTACAATGAAGCCTTGTGGAATAAATAGGCTCAAGTGAGGAAAACCTCATGGTGCAACTAGCTATCCCATTGGCCTAATCAAAATATCTAAACTTGTCCTTGAGGCTTTGCAAAGCCCAAGGCACAAAATATCCCATAAAATATCTAAAAAAATGCTAAAAACGGAAATTATATTGATTTTGCATCATTTTCCAAGTGCAAAAATAGCTAAACGCACATTTGGAAAAAGCAGATTTTTGAGGTTCAAAAATTACAAAAATATTTCAAATTTATATCAGAAAAAGGTCCCCTGACTTTCCGGAAACATTTGGCAGCCTTCCTGGTGTCAAAACGAGGCTCATGATGGCCCGTTGGAAAGCTATCTATGTCTACTTTTCGGCGCAACTAAAATCACCTCAATCTGATGCCTGGAAGTCCTCCAAATCTGTACCTGTGTGTAAAAAACCAGAAAATTGCAGACTGCTGATATGCCGGGCAGAATGTGCAAAAAGTGAGCATTTTTCGCCGTTTTGAGGGGGCGAATGATCTCCAAATGCTCTAAAAATCACTGAGGACCTGCTCATATAATTATGGCATCAAATGGTATCATCCTCCTCTCTTGAAAAATCCTCAAAATGAAATGGAAAATTTATGAGTTTTCGATCAAAAACCCAAAAAATGCCAAAAAACAAAAAGTTGTCGAAATGGGCCCAAAATTGGCGCGCATGACCCTCAAGGGTCCCTAGCAACAAGCTCCGAAGCTGAGGCCAAAATGTCAAGTGCTGATGTGCCTTTCTCCTCTTTCTGTGTCGGGCGCTTCCTCTTTTCTTCCTTCAATTTCTCTTGGGCTGTCTTTAGTTTGCGCCGGGCAAACTGATTCAACTTTTGAAAGTGATGTGTCCTCTTCCTTTGCAGCTCCAGATCTCTGTTTGCTCTTTCAAGCTTCATCTCCAAGTGTTTGTTGGCTCTTTCTAGCCATGCCTCCTTATTTTCTTCAATTTCCTGCTCAAGTAGGGCAGTGAGGGGAAAGGCTTGGAGATGGGCTTGTTCTTCTTCCCTTTTCTTTTCCAGGGCTCTTCTAAGCCCTATGGTTCTAGACCTCTTCCGCCTAGGCTGGTCTCCCTCTTCTTCCTCATCAAAATCACCAATGAGTTCTTATATCCTTGCTTGCGCCTTAGCTGCCTTATTCTTGTATTTGATAGCTCGTGCCTCATGAACTGCTGTGTGAACATTCATCTGTTTGTTTTGGATCTCCAAGAAATGGTTTAGGTTCCTTGCCCGTTGAAGATCATTCTCTAATGCCTCAATTTGCCCCTCTCTTTGGATTAGGAGGTTTTCAAGAATGCGGGCTTCATTATCGCTATCATCACTTTGGATTGGGATGACAGCTAATGCACCTCCATGTTTTTCACTTTCTCCAACCTTGCTTTTCGCTTTGAAGGCCAATCTTGCACTTTTCCTCCTTGGCATGCTAGTGGGTGACTTCTTGGGCAATTTTATTTTGCTAGGGACAACTTTTTTCACTTTTGGAGTGGCAGCCTTAGGCCCTTTCTTCCTTGCTGTGCTGGGCTTTGTTCTTTTGGGAGGAGGAGACACAACTGCTTTACCCTTGACATCTTCTTGAAACTGCTGCTCTCCTTGAGGCTGCTGTGTGTCCTCTTCTTGCTGTTCAATTTGCTGCCCCTGTTCGCCAACATCAATTTGCTGTTCTACTTCAATGCCTTGTTCAATTTGTGTTTCAACCTGCTGCCCTTTTTCATCAAAATCAAGCAGCTGATGTGCTTGGATTTCCTATTCATTTTGTGGCTCAAGATGTTGCTCAATTTCCTGCCCAAGCTGTTGTTCTGGTCCTTCAATAACAAGCTGCTGCTCTTCTTCTTGTACCTGCTGTTCATCATCTTCTGTTCGCTGCTGATCTTCAACACTGTCCTGCTGCTGTTCCTCATCTCTTTCCTCTTGCTCATGACCTCTCTCTTCTTGCTGTCTACTCCCTTCTCCTTCTTCCTGTTGTCTTGACTGTTCAGTGGTAATTTTGAGCCTTCTAGAAGTAGGCCTGCTGGACAAAGGTATAGGGCGATGAATAGGCTGAGTGGGAGATACATGGATAGGAGGAACAATAGAGAAATCTGGGTGACTGATGAATACATCCCATGGAACTTATTTCTTCTCTAGCTGGTGTAGGATGATAATTTTGATTAGAGAATGATGGAAAAGGGAAGGTATTTGCAGAGGTGGGGCCTTCTTCTGGACTGTGGATGCCATCTTCTCGATGCTCTTGTATAAAAAGTAAGGGAGATTTAGCTGCCTGGTTCTAGTGAAATGCATCAATAGTCGGACATGGTAGGCATAAACTCGATCAAACCTCCCTTCACAAGTAAAATACTTCATTATGACTTTCATAAGAGGAGCATAGCTGTCAAGAAGATAAGAAAAAGGAAAAATAGCAGTGAAAGTATCTCTATGCTCAGGCTTGATGAAAGGTTTGTAATCTTCCAAGTCAAGATGGGTCTGTTTGAACCATTTCTCGCCATGATATGGAATCTTGGTGGCCTTGGACACTGATCTTGGAGAAAACTTGAAATCAAGATCCGCTACCTGGAAATGCTTGTTCTGGAACCTCAAGGCACATAGGTGTGTCAATGGCGAGAAAATTTTGACCTCCTGTATCTTCTGGCAGAAGTCTAGACAACCTACTTCATGGAAGTTGAAAAGGATGGATGGATGCGCATTTACCTCCTCTGTAGAGATTGGCTCATATCTTTTATGTGGGCCACTTCTGCTGTCTTGCCTTGGAGGCATTTTGACCTAACTGTGCTTTTGAAGAAACAAACTGCCTCACTGTGTATAAACTGCCTTCTTGGAGCCAAACTGTGTCAATTCACTGTTTTTTATAGAGAAACAACGTGTTTGGATGATTGCAACAAGTTTCCTTATAAATACAAAACCTCTGCTCTTTCAGAAAGTGGCTTGTCCACCTTTAAAGTATCTCAACTATTAGATTTTTCAATAAGATATCATATAGTGAAAAGGAGACAACTGTTAGGTGAATTTTCTGTGTAAAGTGTCAAAAAATCACTTTGCTTTTGTGAAGTTTGGAGGTTGACAACTCATTTTAATCTTTGTCCAAAGTAGGCTTTCCAATCATTACAAAACCTGCCCTGTCTAATGTGCCAATTCAACAAACTTATGTCTTAAGCAATCAACCCTTAGTGTAATGAGACAGTCAATGTCACAGTCCTGGAACAAAGGTAACAGAGTTTAAAAAAAACTCCAAAGTTTTTAAGCAGAGGCTGTAAGAGTTTTTTCTTTTCAACATAATCAAGGCCTCTTGTCAATGTAACACCTTTGGCTTTGTTAGAAAAACCTTTGCTCTATATGGATATCAACTTTTCAAATAAGCTCGAGGAATAAAAGACAGTCAAGCAAAATACACAGTGAAAACTGTCTTTTCTGTGAGAAGTATGAGCAACTTTACCCTGTAGCTTTCAACCTATAAATTTCTCTTTGACAAAACCCTTTTTTCTGATTACACTTCACTATTCTCTATTGGTATGTCATTTCCATCAAACAAAATCATACCACATACATAGTCAACCTCCAGTGTAGGCATACAGTCAAACTCACTGTTATGGAACAAGGTGACAGAGTTTTTGAAGAATGCTTTACAAGTTCAACCAAGCCTGTAGGAGTTTATCTTGTCAAATAGTTAAAGCACCTTATCAATGTGAAACCTTTGCCTTTGTAGAAGAAACCTTTGCTCTTATATGAATATCCACTTATCAAAATAAACTCGAAAAACAAAAGACAGTCAAGCAAATACACAGTGAGAACTGTCCTTTTCTGTGAGAAATAGGAGTCACTTTTGCCTTTTGAAGTTTGGAAGGTATAGGATCTCTTGTCCTTTGATAAATAAAGGTGCAAACACACAGCTCCTAGTTCAACACAATTTCTTTCCTGTAGGCGCCTTTAATAACACATTCAGCATTTAACCACACTTTTACACCTTGGATCACCACACAACAAAAACACTGTTTTTTCAGATGTGTTGACAAAGTTTGAAAGCTTTGTATGCTGTGGCATGAAAAATTTGTAGCAGTTCAACACACTGTTTTCTTTACACTAATCTGATCCAAACAAACTCCAACTGTATATGGACAGCCTTAACTTTGCTTCACCACGGTAGTGAGGGTGTTTTGATGATCTTTTAATAAAAATACAGCTCATAGGTGTTTTGATATTTCAACAGTCAATCAGAAAAACACTATTTTGCCCTCACACCACAGCTTGAAAACAGAGCTTCTTAACCCTTCATATCACTCAGCACTTTGTTTCAAAAACTGAGAGGGTTCATGGAAATACCTCGAGAATATGATGAAAAAACTTATTGACGCGTTTCGGCCAACTCTGGAGGTGTTTTGAATAACTTGTGAGGTCAGACAGATGCGTGACGTGCTGGGCTTTCAGAGTGCCGTGCCAAATCAGGTTGTCGGGGGGCTCTGCCGGGTCGGCCGGGTGCCGTGTACAGGCGCGTCACGCACACATATAGGCGCGTCGCGCGGCAGTTGAGCGCCCGTGCAAAAGTCCGCCTAAGCGCGTCGCGCACAATTCCAGGCGCGTCGCGCAGCTCCGACTGTTGAAACACAACTTCAAATAGCTCCAATCTTCTTTGTTCGATGTTGAGGGTAGTAAAAGGCTTTGCTCGGGCTCGATGAATTTCAAAATGGAATGACAACGGCTTTGATCTTTGTTTGAAGTATGGAAAACCAACGGTCCCCTTTGATTTTTTTTACTTGAGAGGGTTCCTTTCAAAGTTTTGGAAAAGGTTTGTTTTCTTTTTACATCCATATTGGAAACCTCACTTTTCGCAAATGAACTAAATTTCTTTGTTTAATCAAAACCCAAAGGTGATGATTCCCTCTTTCGAAGCTCATTTTCCCTTGGTGAAATGACATAATCTTTCGGAGAAATATGTCCTTTAGACTTCTGACTGTTCCTTATTTGAAGAAATGCCTCCTCCTGCAGCAGTGGTATGTGGATTCTGTCTTTGATGACTTACAGAACCTGAAGAATTAAGCCAAAGTATTCTTGTATTTGCTGAGCTTGTAAACTTGTAGGAACCTTTGCTTTTTAAACTTGGTTTGACAGACTTCTGTATCTAATTTCTTCATCGACTCTCTCCCTAACTGTAGGTATTAACAACTTTCTGCATTTATTTGGACTTTGTTTATGGTCTATTTACTTAAGAAGGGCGCTCCTTTTCAATACACTTCTCACTTGGATTGTAACAGTGAAGCGCCTCATGGGCTTTGAATGCTGCTCCAGAGTTATGAAACTCATTTCCATAACCTCTGTCTTAATCTGCTGAAGGTTATTTGATGAGCAGGTTTCGACAAAAGCTTTCTCTTATACATGATGATAGGCAAACCAGTTTTGACAAACATTACTGCTTTAACTTTTGTCTTCAAACAACACTTTGCGTCAGAAAACTCTAGTCACTGTTTCAATTTGCACATGGGTCTAAAGGGTGATTCCTGTCATTTTTGCCTCTCTGGTGACCATTTAACACAGCAACTCCAATTTTGAAAAATAACCTAATGACCTTCAGACCATCTTTTTCCACTTTGTTTTATCACTGTTGATGACATTTGTTATGTAACCCCACTTTAAAACTGTCAAGAAAATACTAAAGACTACTTTGTTATTTGAAAGGGTAGGGTTTGTATTTTCAACATGTTTTGACAGTTTTTGTCCTCAAATGCTTCTTCAACCTCTTTCCCACTGCAGGCGCCCAAATTTGCTGACCTTATTTGGATTTGGTCATGGCCCTTTGATTATTTCCAGAACCTGAAACACTGTGCTAAAACTCTTTTTAATTGATGAGCTTGTATACCTGTTTGTAAGAGACAAACTAGATCAAACACATTTTTGCTCTGGGTTTTATGCCATAATCTTGCATGCAATGTAAGTCTAATTAGGTGACAGGTTTGCTCGACTGTAGATGCAACTGTTAGGTGTCTTTGAGCTTTCTTCTTTGACTGTGGGTAGAAGACAAAACAGGGGATGATGCATCAGAGTTAGAAAGTGAAACAAAGGAGAGCTGCCCTTTTTGTTTCCCGTGAAGGAGGTCTTCACTGTCTTATTGCACTGCTCTTTGCTGAGGGGAAACTGAAATGTCACCATTTGCCTTGGTCAACTTATGACAAGTCATTTGAAAGATAATCTCTGTGAGTAGGGAGGTTGGCACCCTTTGAAAAACAACCATCTTTTCTTTTGCCTGTGTAAATGACATGACTTGTCAACCTTTCTTCAATTTGGTCTTGTTTAAACAGCAGGCTGCTTATAATTAGAACTGTTTTCACTCATGGTATGTCTCTCCAAGGGTTTAACAATTCATATGATTGAAAACTTCAAATGACTCCCTTTACAAGACCAAAAATCCTGTTTTCCTTTTTCTTGCACATTTAAGATCCTAGCCCTGTTATGATCATTACTTATACTCAGAAACCCAGAGTCACTATTTTACCGTCTAGTAAAAAGCAAGCCTGTGCTTTTGCAATCCTTAAAGTCAATAATGGCCAGCGCCCTCTGCTTGTAGATGAAGGAGGCGCCTTAACCCTCTGCTTGTAGATGAAGGAGGTTCTTGGCCATGACAAATTACCAGTCTGTGTGACAGTGGTGTCTTTCCTTTACTGTGATTTCATGCTGAAAGGAAGCTGCAAGGTCTTGATGAGTAACTTTCTGTCTTGTAGATGTATCTCAGGCTCATGTTTACATTGAGAAGCAGCTGTTCTTCTAAATGTAGATTCAAGAAATTTCTCCTGAGGTGATGTTATATTTCCTGTCTTTGCAAAATCCATAAAACACTGTAAAAACACCTAATAATCAGCTTGAGACTTTAGTTTATGCAGTGCTGAGACTTAGGGGTGTGTAAGTGGCGCGACTTAGGGCTGTTATCAATTTCATTTGCAGAGTGGGAGGTCTGTCATGATTGGTCTGTATCAGATGGAGGTTTTTTGGCTTTTTGATGGTTGCCAAGGGTAAAATGCCTTAAAGCGCCACTTCCTAACTTAGGGGAGGCTTTTGAAACAAACTTGGATTTGCCTTTTAGAGCTGATGGGCAGACCAATAGGGCTGAAGCTAGATAGGATAGTGATAATGGGTTTTGACTTTGACATGGGCGGACTGAAAAGTAGGAGGGCGAAAAAAGTTTTATGAGGGTTTTCTAGATGACAAATTGACATATGGAGATCAGTTTCTAGAAAACTCAGCTATGGATCTAGTCATCACTAACAAGTGAAAAATATTGATGACTAACACGTACAATAACACAGACAGATTCACGGCATAGATAGATAACAAAACTGTATTCCAATAGATTCCAAAGGTTTGCATCAACAGTAACGCATCAAATTAGATAACACAAAGATATCTTAACTATATCCGCATATATTAACATTAAAAAATTCAATTACAATCCAACACAGCGTGCGCACACAACCAGCAGGGTCTGCACACATCAGGACTGAGGAACTCTGCGCACATAGCTAGCAGCAGTCCTTACCCAAACGACCCAACACAGATCTAACAATTCACCCTTAGCATCAGACTTAATTTTTACCTACCTAAGGAATAAAAAATGTTCATCTATTTATAATGATTTAGCCTACGCTTTCCTGTGGTCCGCAAATCATGGTTTGTGGACTCTAGGTCTACCCTTGACCCATTACAATGCATTCGGGACTTTGACCCACCCCAAAACCCCTACGCTAGACTAATTAATACCAAAAATATACAAAATTGTACAAAATTCGCAGCTTTAGGGGACCCTATTCCAACACCTCTAAAGTTATCAACATCATGATACACCTTCTTCTGGCACTTGTATTCCAAATTTTGATGTGTATTTGGATGCTTTTAATGAAACTATTGGCACCTATATTCTCGATTCTGATGTGTATTTGAATGCTTCTAATGAAAGTTCTAGGGATATTCTGAATGACCAATCTCCCCCTTGTAAGAATTTGTTGTTTCAAGTTGGTCACTTCGGGGTTTCTTCCATCTATAAGTCTTTATCCCTCTTAAGGCATGCTCTATTATGCCTGGCTCTCCTGATCTGGGGACACTTTGGTTGCCCTTGATACTTTCACTTTGATTTCATCTGCACATCCACCCTCGCCCCCTTCGTCCCCAATTATCTGCTTTGGTCCTTATTCGTGTAAGACACACAACACACAAACTGTAAACAAAATCAACAATATGTTAATGAATGTCTCAAAGAATGATGTATAATGTGTAAAAATATAAATACATTAAGAAACTGTTGAATCATTTCCCGAGGTTTCTTGGACTCTAATAACCGATTATCTAGCACAAACTAACCCAAGGATTAGTTGTCTAACATTCCCCCCTTAATCCAAAGGGATATACCAAGTCCAAGAATGAGAACTCAGAATGCAGAAATGCATCTTAGCTAAGAGCTGAATGTCTCTCGGAAATGGTTTTCAAGGATGACCACAAACTGAATATGGGAGAACTCAATGTCTCCACCAACACAAACTCTGGAACCTACATAGCAGTTCTCAGAACAAAAAATGTGGTTTTAAGATGACCACAAACTTTGGAACTGTCACATCAGTTGCTCGAAAAATTCCAAATCTGGAAGTGCTCGCTCAGAAACAACTCAATCAACTGAGGTTGTGGCTCAGGTTTTGGATCACTGAATCAGGCTCACTTGACATCTCAAACTCGAACTTGTAGTAGACCACCCACCAACAAATCCCCCCTTGTCGGATACAAGGTGAGAAATATTCTGCATCACTGCAAGACTCGTCACTCTCGAACAAATTCTCCGATATGATATGTAGATCTTCTTGGCTTCTTTCATCCATTCCCAGGAATAAATCCATCCAAAACTTAGCTTCTCTCTTGCAATGCTCTTATTTTTGGAACATCTGTTTGAATCATGATTCTGCTTTCCACAATGCTCGCACGGGTTAAGATAAAAACACCGATCTTTCGTATGTCCAACTTTGTTACACTATTGGCATCTATGAATTTTTCCTGGAACTACACCATCCAGAAAACCTACACTTCGAAATTTTGTAGGTTTATAAAAGTCTGGAATGTGAAAAGATATATCACTATTATAACCAAGACCTGTTCTATGTTTATTGTGTGTCATCTCTTCCCATGGTCTTATAACAGGTTTCACATCAACACTTCTAACTGAGTCCAAATTTTCACTTGAAAGCACTTCATTTCTCTGATCATTCTTTGACTGATTATCAGGCTCAAACAAATTGTTGTTATGAACAAACACTAGTTCAGAATCACAAGTTTTCTTTTGAAGTTCGTCTCGCAGTAACTGCGATTCTAACTCCAAGAATTCAATTTTGCTTTTAACATTTTTCAAACATGATTGGATATCAGAGAGCATGTCTTTGCTGACTTGAACATCGTTATGGACACTAGATAGCATTAAATTTCTTAATAACTGTACTAAATCATTTAGTTTGGCCATTTTCTCCAATGCGATATCAAAGTAAACTTGCAATCAACTCAGAAAAAGAAAGGGTGTCGGCTACCACCGAAAATGCACCCAATACAAATAAATTTTCAATGATTTAACCGGGTGTCGGGTTCAACCGATCATGCACCCATCAATAATAAAAACTTCAAAACTTCAAAACTTTCCTGGAAGTCTACTAGGAGCAATACCAACGAGCCAACAAAAATATATACACTGCAAATTCTACACTCCAACCCACTTTTGAATATGTCAAAATATGATTTTAATTCTCCTTTAAAATATGATTTTATCTGATTTTAATTCTCATCAACCCTTTGACCCATGATTTTAAAAATCTCCTTTAAAATTTGATTTTAATTCCCAAAAAATGTTTTATAACCACTTTCCATATAGGAAGAGGCATTGTACCAATTCTGCCAAAACTCTGCTTTCAATCATGCTAAAAATCTGCAAACCTTAACATCCAACATTTTCCTTTACTACTCATGCTTCAAAAAATTTCTGTGGCCATAAAAAATTTCCGCCCCTATATAAATTTATCTCTCCAATAATGTTAAGATAAAGTCAAAATTGGTCAATAAGTTTCAAAATATTTATTATAAATAATTAAGTTTTATAAATAAAACTTAATAAACTTCAAACTTCAAATTTTTTTGAAACTGAACGATAACCTTTTAAAAATTTTGTTCCAGAAAATTTCTTGTTCCAAAAAGTTTCAAATTCTTCTCTTTCATGAATGTAAAACTATTAATACAGACCCTTCAAAACTTATTTATTTTGCAATAGTTATTGAAACCCACCCTGCAGTGCGAGCAACTTGAAATAACAAGATTTGTTTTGTTTTGTTTTTTGGAGCAACATTTTTGTAAAACACAGAAACTCTAAAATTCGTGCTCCACCCAATTGAAATATTGAACTCTGAGGCCTCCACGTCTTTCACCAAACTTCCAGAGCACTCCTGGACAACATCGTTGTTTCAACTTTCACCCTCCTTGCAACAGTTGCAAATCTTCAGAAAAAGCTTCAACGCATTTGTCAAGACAGACTTCACACACTTCTTAAGACTGCTTCAATGCCAGACTTCATTACAATTTAATATACTTCACCAAAAAATACTTCATTATAGTTTAATATAATTCATTAAACATCGATACATCACCAAAAAATATGCCTCTTTCACAACTCGACTTTCAGATTTAAGCAACAGCAATGAGAAAACTTTCGGTTTGAGTTGGATTTTTTTTTTCCTCGATTAATTCATTGGGCAAGAAATAGTTGAATGATCAAAACAAATTTACAGAAGTTTGGAAATTCAGTGACTATTAAACTGTTTCTTCGTATAAATTATTTCCTTAGCCTTCGAATTTGCATAGCATTTCTTCCAATATGCCAGAGTCAATCGGCACAATAATCTCTAAAAACAAATACTACAACAATGCTCATGAAGACACATTATTCATCCCACACACTGGATCTTTGCTAACAAATTATTTTTATTTTTAATGATCAATCTGAACATCGTTTTTTTTTTTAAAACAAATTCAAAGCCGACTTTAACTAAGAAGAGAAAGGCACCTTTATACAATCCAATTCGATCTACATATCACGAGATTGACGGCTTGTGCTATACTTTCCCTGATTGACTGTTAAAGAAAGTGTCCACTCGAAAATTGAGTGGCATTTTAGTTTACAGACATCCTTGAGTGACGATCCCCAACAATCACTGCGACCTTCTTTGTAAGAAAAATACAAAAATGACGGCAAAGGATTGTCTGGCGTATAGACTCGTTCTGTCTAGGTCCTAGACAGAAGAATTTTCTTTTTCTCTCCACTTCTATAAAGTGACCAAAAATTAAAAACAGACGAAGGCAGGGGTAGATTTCTTTGGCTTTGTTTTCTCCAAGGGTAGTGGCTACAACACAATGGTCATTTCACCAAAATTCATAGTGACAGATTCTTTCACTGATTCTCGATTCATTTACCGACCCAATCTAGCCATGTCACCTTGGAGTCCACATCCCTTCACACTCAAAAAATTATGTTCTGGAAGGCGAGACCACCAAAATTGTGGCTTAACTTAATCAACAGTGCGATTAACTACTAGCCACACTCTCAATCAACAACAAAGCATCTCACCTGCTCTGATACCACTGTAAGACAAACAACACACAAACTGGAAACAAACTCAACAATATATTAATGAATGTCTCAAAGAATGATGTGCAACGTATACACATATAAATACATCAAGAAACTATTGAATCAGTTCCCTAGGTTTCTTGGACTCTAATAACCAATTACCTAACACAAACTGACCTAAGGATTAGTTGTCTAACGATTTGGGGACCTCTCACCAAATAATTTAGTTGGAGGCGACATAGAGTTTCTTAAACACATCCCATCCTTGGACATGGCTCCATTATCTATCCATTCATCATTGTCACCTACCCATAGCCTTACCATTAGCCCTATTTCTCGACAAAATGTTACTATCAGGAAGAACATCAATGGTAAGACATATCAAAATTCACCTGGTGGTACTACACATGTCAACACGTTGTTAAATTTTCAGGATGTGTCAAACTCCCAACATTCTATTCCACTTGGGGATTCTTCCATATAGGCTGTTAGAGAGACGCAACATGACAATCCCCCCCATGAAGATCATGTCATTTAACATTTGGGGTTTGGGGAATACTCGGAAATGAAATTCCCTTTGTTATTTGATATATGAACACAAGCCATTGATAATCCTTATACAAGAGACTATGGCTCTAGGGTTGAAGGTTTGACCTTATTTCCTAAAATTGTGTTGAGGGTGGTTGATTTTCTCAATGGATGCACATAGAATATATGGGGGTTGGTTGCTATGTGGAACCTCGTGGTTGTAAAATTTGTGGTATTCAAACTTCAGGTACATTACTCACTGGATTCACTAGGGGATCGAAGGATCAATTTTACATTTTGAATGCTTATGCACCTTATGTATTGAGAATGGCATTTTGGAATCAATTGGACAAGTGTGGTCTATTAAAGATCGATTTAATTATTTAGGTAGATGATCTCAATTTTACAATGGTTGTGGAGGAGATATGGGGATCACACTGCAAAATTGATCCATTGCAATATTTCTTCAAATAATTGTTCGGGTCGAACCATCTTATGGACATGATGCCTAACCTACTATTACCTACATGGAAGAACAATTGACTTGGAGCTCATGGGATTGCAAAAAGACTTGTTTGTTTCTTAGTACATGAAAATATTGTGGATCTTCGTGGGGTGATGAGTTCTTGTGTGGTTCTTGCGATGATGTCAGACCATAATATTATTTTCTTGCAATGGTGTGGGGAATTAGAATAGAAAGGCCTTCCTTTCAATCATTCTTGGTGAAGAGAAACACCAACATAATAAAAGAGAAAAAACTCAATAATAATCATACACAACTCGTAACAAATTTCATTGTCAAACTCGTATATTTATACATGTGAGGAGAGGTCTTGAGAATGTGCCATATCTACAAATCTCTCAATCAATCACCCCACAAATATATCATCAATCAGTCCACAAATCTCTCCACAAATCACTCCATATTTTTCTCACTAAAAATAACAACTTATAATAACACTAACAATTTACAAATGAATCATTAGGGCCATCACTTAGCTATCTAAGAGTGAATTTGAGAAGTTGGTTTAGAATACACGGTCTATGTCCAAGCAACATAAAGAGACTTCTTATATGGATGTGATGTGCTAAAAACTAACTGATTTAAAAATGGTGGTTCAGACATGGGAAGGTAAGATGTAGAGACACTATATTAGTGAATTGGTTAATATTGACAAACAAATCGCATTATTATCAGATCCAACTAGTCAAGGTTTATTCTTGGACATAGAAACAACTGATTCTGGATCTTGAAGGATGCAAGTAGGCGATCTTAAAACTTCAAGAGGAGGAGCAGAGGCTTGAAAGCCATGCTATATATATTTCAAGGGGTGATAAAAATACTAAAATTCTCCATAATTTTGCATCCCAGTAGAGAATATCTAACACTATTTGGGCCCTACAAGATGGAGTGGGAAGGTACATCAAGATTTGCATATAGATTTTGTTCACTATTTTGGAAATATATTGTGCCAGAGACAATGTAGACATCGAAAACCAATTGAAGGTCATTGATACATATCCAAAAATGTTTGATGATGCTGACAATGATAAAATGGGTTGGCTTTTGATGAACTTGCATCTGCTTTAAAATATTTTGCTAAGGACAAGAGTCCATGGCCAAATGGGTGGACTGTGGAGCTATTTCTACATTTATTCGATATCATGGGTCTGTACTTGTTACAGTCGACCGAGGAGTCTTAGACCACCTATAGGATATTGGTTGCTATTAATTCTACATTCATCACAATAATCCTAAAAGTTTCCATGTCCATGTCATCAACATTTAAATATTTCGGGCTTATATCACTCTGTAATATTGTTTACTAATTGATATCGAAGGTTATTTCTACTTGGTTAAAAGATACTCTGTCAATCCATATTTATCTTGAAAAATTTGGGTCTTTAAAGAATCAACGGATTCAAGATGTCGTGGCTATAGCACAAGAATTCTTACAATCTATTAAGACAAAAAAGAAGGATGCATTGATTATGAAAATGGATTTGATTAAGGCATTTGATGGTGTGGACTGGGGATACTTGAGGATGGTTTTATATAATATTGGACTTTCTTTGATGGTCATAAATTGGATTATGGCATGTGTCACATCTTCAAATTTCACCATACTTATTAATGGGGTTCCTTCTTCTTTATTCAAGGCATCCCAAGGTATGGGGCTGGGATGTTCATTATCACCTTTTTTTATTTTTATTGGTGATTGAAGGGTTAAACATGTTGATTTCTTAAGCACACACCTGTGGGTCATTTTCGGGGCTTTAGATCACTAAAAATATTTCCATTACCCATCTAATTTTTGTAGATGATGTACTCATTATGGGAATGGCCGTTGTTTTGTAATAGAGTCATTTCCACAAGATCATATACGTATTTGGTGATGCATTTGGTCTATTCAAGGGTAAAAAAAAATATCTATTGATTGCACTAACTCTGGGGGTGCTTTGTGTGCCGGAAATTGCTAAGAAATTTGATGTGGAGATGATCCACTTGGATGCTGGCTTCAAATAATTTGGTTTCCATATGAAAACAAATAATTATGGGGTTCGAGACTGGTCTTGGATTGAAAAATTTGAACACCAACTCATATCCTGGGCTCATTGATGGTTGAATTTGGGGTTAGGCTAGCCCTTGTTCAATTTGCTTTGCAGAGAATTTCTATATATTGAATGCACTTGTATATCATGCTTAAGAATATCATCAAAATGCTTAATTCTTATATTTCAAAGTTTATATGGGTGGGTTCTAGGTTTTCTTAGAAGATCCATCTTGTGCTACTAGAGTTTATTTCTTAGGACATTGTAGAGGGTGGATCGGGTATTAAGGACATTGAAAAGTTTGGTTGGGCACTTCTAGTTAAAAGTATGTGGTGCACTATCAATGGTAATGGTATATGGTGGGTGATTATAAAGGAAAAGTACTTTATGAACCGATTGATACTGAAATGGATTAAGGATGGGGCTTAGGCTCCTAGCATTGTCTATTGTATATGGAACACTTTGCTAAAAGTAAAACAATGGCTTATTGGGAATTTAAAATAGGAGATTGGGTCTGGTTCATTGATGGAGGTTGACTTTGATCGTATTAGAGGGTTTGCTGAAAACCACTATTTTCCTGTAACTCTGATAAGACACATGCATAATATGGGCATTTACTGCATAAATCAGATCCATTACTATACTTGATCAAAGTTGCATATTTCATACTTGGTTATCCTCACATGATTTAGGTTTATATGGAGACCTTGCAGTTATTTGGGATAGGTACATGAGCAACCTTTGCATGACAGGTATCACTTTGATAAGTAAAGTTGATAAGTTCACTTGGGATGGAAAATATCTCCAGGGACATATCTCAGTTGTTGAGGCCTACATGCATATCACTATCCCATATCCGCATCTTGAGGGTTGTGTGTAGTTTTGAAAAATTTGGAAGTGGAACCTCCCACTGAAACTTAAATGCTTCTGGTGGCTAACTTGACAAAACAAAATCTTAACAAGGGACAATTTGTGCATACATGGATTTTGTGGACCTAACAGTTGCGTTTTTTGTAAGGTTGCAACTGAAGATGGGGTCCATCTATTCCTCATTTGTCCATTCACAACTTCCATTTGGTATGGTGTCTTGCATATCCTAAATATATTCGTTGAATACATCTTCAATTGAGGTTTGTCTGCATGATTGGATGATTGGTTAAAAAGAATTACACACTCTAACCCTTTACATATTTTGGTATATATGGAGAAATATGAATGATTACATATTTGAAAATTGCACATTGAACATCAATTGCATATATGTGGGGATTTGTGCCTACTTCAAAGAAATGGGGTATGCGGTTTTTAAGATATCAATGAGAAATATCCATCACATTGATATATGGCGCATATTTCTAGTGGGATTTTTCAAGGGGGCATTGAGTAATAAGTATGTGTGTGGTAGTGGGGCTATAGTTATAAATCCTGGCCATTAATATCACTTTTACTGGAATAATGGGACATGATAATTGTTCCATGATCTAACCCGCTGGCGGACATCATTGCACTTTAGGGGTGCTTTATTGTGCAAGATGATTATGAAATTGAGTCTTTGGAAGTATTTGGTGATTCTACTGTGGTCATTGAATGAGTTAAGGAGAGAACACACATCGAGCCACCCATGCTTTCTAATTGGATCAAAAGTATCATGATGTTGGTGGGACTTTTCCAGAGTGTGAATTTCTCACTCAAATACATAAAAATGGTGTCGTGGATGCTCTTTCAAAAGTGTGTAATAGATATCATCATGAAGAGACAATATATTTTTCATTCCTTAATGACAATCTAAATCAGATAGAGATAACTTACTATTCATAAGCTTCCTCGCATTTGAAGATGTACTAATGCCTGACATATACCTGACTTGGGGACTTGGTACGACGATACAATGAAGACTGCATATGTTTACGATATATTTCTCTTTTTGGTTTTTGTATTATCTAACATGCGATTATTTTTTGAAATTCTGCTTTTATTTGAATGCGAATACGTTGTAGATATGTCATATTTTTGTCATGTACTAGATATTTACATACTAATGGCCATCGAGGATGGAGACAATAGGTGAATTGCTATATGTAAACAACTTGGTTATATAATATAATAGTCTCTTGTTTTTTCTTTCCCAAAGGAAAAAAAAAAAATGCAATGCAATCTACATTTAAATACAACATGGATGCATGCACAGCAATGTGAATGATGACATTCCATTTGCTGCCATCGTCATTATGTCAAGCAAGCAACTTTATTTTTTGACTGCACAACTATGATTGAAACCCTTACTATTTTCATTATAAAATTTTGGAGTAATCATCGCACCTCTATGGAATCCATAATTCCCACCTTGGAGATCCTAGTTACCGGTTTGGAAGTTTACTAACACTTGCGGGTTTTGGTGTAACGAAAAACCTCTTCATGGTATCAGATCCTGGACCTAGGTTCGATTCCCTCGAGCTGCGTTTGAGGGGGGTGTTGATTCCCCCGAGGTGCGTTTGAGAGGGGGGGGGGGGTTGGCGTTGGAGTAATCACCGCACCTCTATGGAATCCATAATTCCCACCCTAGAGATCCTAGTTACCGAAATAACTTAAATAGTGAACAAAATTCCATCATTTTTTCTTGCTTATTATTAAGGAAGTTTTCTACCCAGCATACATATAGAATAGCCCTGATGGCAGTGTTTTGCCGAAATATGGTAAAATAAAATTCAAAAAATCAGGTAGTTGGAGTGTTTGAATTTTATTTTTGATAGTGGAAATGGATTCAACACTATCAAAAACCCTTAGGTACCCAAAACAATGAAGTTTAACAACTATAAACAAGATTCTAATAAATATTTGCCAGATTCTGGGTCATTTTGTTACTTTTTTAGACTACGACATTATTAAGCGCATCCCAACCGTAGTTTGGGGTTTTGTGCAGACAATTTGTACTAACTGAGTAGAGGAAAAAATGCAACTGATAGTTGTACAACTACAGGCCTAAGATTTCAACATCGCCTTCTTGTATTCCCCCAAAACAATATATTCATGAAACAAACTGAGAAGCAAAAGCATTGAAGAAAGGCTTCAGTGCTTTTATGAATGAGACACATAAAAGGAGAAAACGGTAATCAACGCAAAGTTTTCTAGAAGCAACATGGATCAGGAATTGAAGCTCGGGTGCAAATGAGAAATGGTAGTGCATCAAATCTAGGCACCAGAGTCTGTAATGATTGATTTATTTGGAATGTTATGCATAGGAGACGCAATTTGAGATCTAATTTCTTGGGATCGCCTGCCTCTGTTTTTTTGTCTGGATTCTCTGGTGCTTGACTCTGTTTTCCTGTATTTGTTTTCTCTTCCATGAAGGAACTATGGGTCGATTTCCTTCAATTTTACCTTTACTATCTTGGACTGCTTGCTTGCGGTATCTGGGCTTGTATTCTTGCGATAGAAGGGGTTTTATAGGGTTTTTTTACATTGAAGAAAATGATACAATGAAAAAACGAGAAAGGAACATCCAAAGATAGAGAGGCAGAAGAGTGGTAATGTACAACCTCTCTCACTCCACTAATAATAGGTTCGCACCACAAAATGTTAGGGTTTACTGAGTGTAGAGACAGGTTTGACAAGCCAAAATGATAGAAAGATAGGATAGGCAGATTTAAGCAAGGGCAGAGATGCCAAAGGAGTTACTAGGAAGAGATTTTTAAACTTGCCTCTGAGATTATGTCATGCCAAGGCTAGGGATGGTGTCGATATTGATAATCAACCGAAATATTTTGTATCCTATTCTTGGATCCTATCCTTGGATGTTGTCTGAGGTGGATGACTGGACTATTGGGGGGCCTATTTCAACGGAGGAGATAATTTTGATGCTCAAATATTTTTCCAAGGGTCCGGACGGTTGGACCGTCGAAATGTTTATGAATTTCCATGAGATCATAGGTGCAGACCTGTTAAACATGGTGAAGGTGCAAATCTGTTAAACATGGTGGAGGAATCTCATGGTGTCCAGAAAGTCTCTGGTTGCATTTCCCTTTTACTGTTTTGATTGCTCATTGATGGGCTTAGCAAGAGGATCGTGGAGGAAAAATCTCATGGAGAAATTACAGTTCTACAACTCACTAGACAAGTATCTATCACACCTTATGTTTGTTGACAATGTTCTATTTTTGGACAAGTTTCCTTTAATTAATGGTTACTTCTAAAACACATAATTTTGACATTTGGAAATGCCTCTGGATTATTCACGAACAAAAAAAATACCATGCTTATAATTGCTTCAAACAATATGGAAAAAATCTCAGAGATTGCCAACATATTTTAAGTTTTTTTCTCTCCTATGGAGACTGGGTTTTCATATTTGGGTTTCCAAATGAAACCAAATAGATATATTTTAGTGGACTAGTAGTAGATTATTGATACATTTATTTGTAGATTATCCACCTTGTCACATATATGGTTGTCACTTGGTTGTCACTTGGTGGTAGAATTATCCTCGCTCAGTCAGTCTTACAAAATATATTGGTGTATTGGATGCACTTATATTGACTTCCCAAAGAAGGTCATCAATAGAATAAATGAAATAATTGCGAACTTCATATGATCTAGTGCCAAGGATGGCCGAAAAATCCATCTAGTTAGCATGGATGTTATCATAAAGAGGAAGGAGTTCGGTGGGTGGGGATTAAAACACACATAAAATTTTGGTTGGGAACTCCATTCGAAGAAATTTTGGCTCAACATATCAGGCTCAGGAATTTGGCAAAAAGTTATAAAGGGTAAATATTCATCGAACATGGACTTATTTTTTAGCATGAAAAATGCTTGGTATACATTAATGTACCAGCACAAAGATCCAAAAGTGTTACAAAATATTTTTGACAAATATACCACATTAATGATAAAATCATAAAATTATCAATTAAACCCATTACAGTTCATTATTCTATATATCTGTCATCTTTATTCTCTTCATATACTGATAAAGCTATTGGCATGTCCACAGATTGTGCAACCAATAAAACCTATCTATCTTTCTAGTCTTCCCCTTCTTCATGAAACAGTGATCTAGAAATCTGACAATGTCTAAACTGTATAAACCATAAATACATATGTGCTCTCCATACTCGGTAGCTACAGAACATGGACTTCACTGGAATGGATTAGGCAGGGTACGATTTGTTCTAAATATGGTTCATACATTTGCAGGGGTTTTATGAAGATCAGGTGTTGGATTTTTGAACATATACGGTGGTATATTGGTTTGAGTAGAATGAAAAAGATTGGTATTGATCCCATATATGGTATTTCGGGCAAACATATTCTACCTAATGATATTATCAAGCCACTTTGTGACAGGGGTATTGTCCACATTTTCCATATTCAAAAGGGATGAGATCCATTATAGCTATACTCCACATGGTTGAATGCAGTTGATTTGGGTATATGCGATGGATTCTCAGACATTTGGAATAAGTACACCTCTCAATTTTCTATGGTGGGTATTTTGTTGAGTCTTTACTCTGATCACCTTTGTTGGAATGGTGGTTTGTCTTCGAAACATATTATTGTAAAAGGTATATATGGATTGAAAAAAAATAGTTGGTTTCGCAGGGTTTGGACATGGCATATTCCAAATAAGATTAAACTATTTGGCTGGCTTGTGTGGCAGAATAAAGTTCTCACTTGGGACAATTTTTGCATACAGGGTTTCCAGGGCCCAGCTAGAGACAACTTATGTCATGGTTCTATTGAGAGCGTAATGTATTTATTCATTCTATATCCATATTCTATAACTACCTGGGTATGTGTTTTACAAACCCTAAAGATTAATGCAACATGGTGCTACTCATTAGAGTAGTCTAGCGATACCACATTTTAACTCGGAAACTGTGCTTGTCAGGAAAACTAGTTTCCCTTCAACGGAAAAATCAACGTTTTTTTCACGTCGCCGAGTGCCTGGGGATCACTACATGACCGCGCTGTCAAACCTGGAAGGTGACGAAAGGTAGGTGGGTGGGCACAGTCCCTCAATTAGATTTGAAATTTGAAATATTGCAGACCTATTCGCCCTTCCTTGTCTTAGATTTGAAATTTGAAATATTGCATACCTACCTGCCCTTCCTCGTCTTCCTCCCACCTTCCCTCACATGCATCTCTTTGCTTGCTTCCTCCTACCTACCCTAAAAAGCCTTCCTAGTTTCCTCCACCAAATGATAACTTTTTCTATTATAGAGATCTGAAAGATATTTTGTTATCTTTGATTGTGCCATTAATATGTAATTTGAGGTCTAGAGTCTTCTTTAAGGTGACTTCCTTTTTCTGGAGTAGACTAATTGTAGCTTTACTTACTGATTTGGTCATCCGAAATTTTCATTAGGGGAATTTTGAGGTCTAAAATGGGTCTCCTAAGGAAATTATAAAATAATAGTGGAAATAATAAAATAAGATTTGATTACATTATCAAATTTTAGAGGGAAAAAAGAAAAAAACTACTTTTTCAACTCATATTTTCAACTTATCTCCCTATGGGTTTACTCAAATTTCGACTGGGAACAATCGTTGGATGCAAAATTTAGTTCCTCATCCAAGGAGTACCCATGTTGCATAATTTCGATGGACCCTGCTACATGAAAAATGAGAAATACATGAAAAATATGATTGCAATCACGTTTTTTCATGTATTTCTCATTTGTTGTGTAGTAGGGTCCATAAAAAGTATGTAACATTGGTGCTCCTTGGATGAAGAATTAAATTTTGCATCCAACGAGTAATCCCACTCGAAATTTGAGTAAAACCTTAGGGAGATAAGTTGAAAATACAAGTTGAAAAAGTAGTTTTATTATTTTATTATTTTTTATTTTTTTACCCAAAAATTGGTGAATCATCCCCCATGGTTGACATCATCATCTTGAATCCTATTGGTTCTTATAAAGTTTATTTTGGCTGTACATTTTTCTTAGGAGGCCCATTTTAGACCTCAAAAGTTCTTTAATGGTTACAACTCTCCACAACTGCTTCAACAAATCTCTAAAATGTTGTGGCCTTCCTCCTTAATATTTTGTCTTATATGTTGTCTAGATAGGTACTTACAACACCATGTTTAGGATTTTTTTAGTCCTTCAATCAATCACTTCAAATTTGCGGCCTAGACTGCATAGCTTTGTGATCTCTTTTGCTTGTTTCAGTAAGATGAACCACTTCATAATATGCCTAAAGCAACTCTATCTTCATTGGCCTTGAATTCTCTTTGACTTGGCTTAATAATCTTGTAAGATGAACCCTAAAACATGTTCATCCTCATTCTTTAATTCCTTCACTCTGTTAGCCTAGGTCTGTGGCTCTAACCACAAAATATTGACTAGTACATATGCCTAGAACTCATAATTTCTTCCCTCTAGGAGCTCGACCTTTCTTTAGATTGAATACTGACCCTTTGGACCTAGAGAAAATAGTCTCTCTTCTTCCCAGTATACCATTAGGATTGAGCAGAAAATCACACAAGTGGCTTGTCTGAAAGCCTCTATCATTCAGGCTATGGAGGAAACCAATGGAATCCTAACACAAGTTAGTGAATGATCAAGCTTCCTCACACAAAGAAATCAGCCAGTTTACCCCTGCATCAACAGGCTAATCAAATTTTCAACCAAGCCATGGCCTCCAAGGACAAGGCATAACGGACAAAGCTCTTAGCACAGGTGGATGCCATCTTCATCCAAATCTAACAAATCTAATATGAGTCGAGCAAGGCCAAGACCCTACTCCATGACCTTAAGCCACCAAAACATGCTCAATTGGGGGCACTACAACAGATCGAGGAGGACACATAAACTCAATTGAATACCCTCTCGATGACCCGCCCTGCCCATCCTACCATCGAACTCAACGTGTAGTTCCTCGATCAAGTGAGCACTCTCACAGGCTCATGGCAGGCGACTCTTGATTAGTTCACAAGGTTAAAAAATGCATTCATTGAGTCTGTCCTAGAATTGGGTCCTTTGTTTGAAGGAACCCGTTAAGGAGGAGCAACATAGGAAGAAGTACTGCAATAGCAAGAAGTACTAGAAGCACCACCAACGTCAAAAAATGATTGACTCAAGTATGATTCAATGGAATATAGTTGGGGCCTATTGGGTCCTTCATTTTAAAAGCTAACTTGTGACACATTTTGAAGATTGGCCACATTTTGACCAAAGGCAACCGTTGGGAGGTCACAGAGAAGACAACTAGAGAAGGAGAAGGGAATTGCCAAAGACTAGCAGTTGTGGAGAATAGGCTAGAGAAATAAGGAATCAAGTAGTTGTAGCCAAGTTCAAAGGAACACTAACAGCCGAAGACGCAAAAAATTTGAGTAACAAAGGCAGCTAAAAGAGGGAAAAGGCAGAGTATTCGAGGGAGAAGTAGCAACAAGCGCAGGGTTTAAAAAGGTCGAGGGGAAAATCCAACGGGGAGAAGAAGGGAATGCATTGAAATGTTGTTGTGGAGCCTACTGAGCCTACACTATTTTGTCGTATCTTGCTCATGTAATATCTAGTTATGTTAGTTATATTTTGTTGACGAGGCCTTCGAGCCTGATGTATTATTGTAATTTTTTAAAATTTAATGGAAGGAGGAGTTACAGGGTTATTGAGAATCTTCGTGTGTGATTTGATGTAGCCTTTTAAAATCTTTACAATGACTGCACATGCACACTATAATTTCTTCTTGAATGTTCGAGCCAACCTAATTACACCTTTGATGTTCTAGTTCTGATTTTAATGGGCATTGATAGCCTTCATCATTAGGGGAATTTTGAGGTCTAAAATGGGCCTCCTAAGGAAATTATAAAATAATAGTGGAAATAATAAAGTAATATTTGATTACATCATCAAATTTTAGAGGGAAAAAAGAAAAAACTACTTTTTCAACTCGTATTTTCAACTTATCTCCCAAATATTTTATTCAAATTTCGAGTGGGAGTACTCGTTGGATGAAAATTTTAATTCCTCATCCAAGGAGTACCCATGTTGCATACTTTCGATTGACCTTGCTACACGAAAAATGAGAAATACATGAAAAATGTGATTGCAATCACGTTTTTTAATGTATTTCTCACTTTTCATGTAGCAAGGTCCATCAAATGTATGCAACATAGATACTCCTTGGATGCGGAATTAAATTTTTCATCCAACGAATACTCCCGCTCGAAATTTGAGTAAAAACTTTGGGAGATAAGTTGAAAATATGATTTGAAAAAGTAGTTTTATTATTTTATTATTTTTTAATATTTTTACCCTTTTACTTAAAAAATGGTGAATCATCCCCCATGGTTGGCATCATCATCTTGAATCCTATTGGTTCTTATAAAGTTTATTTTGGTAGTAAATTTTTCTTAGGAGGCCCATTTTAGACCTCAAAATTCTTCTAATGGGGTTTCTCCCAATACCAGATTCCAGCCCTAACTAAGTAAGGTCATGGCACGCCTCGGGTGAGACACCTTATTCTTCCCGAATAAGGTGAGAATTTCGGCGTTATCCTAAAATACAACTGAGCTTTTGTTGGCCCTATGCCTGAATCTAGGGTCTCAACCCATTCATCATTTTTCTGCCAACAATATCAAAATATGAAAGCTAAAGTATTTTTAAGAAATTGTTAGATAATAACTTTCTAAATTATTTGGAAAAATACTCATTATAAATTCAATATTTTATATGTGGAAATTGAATCTAGATAGTTAAGATAACAATATTTCTTTCAAAAAATCTAGCTAATCAAGAATTTTCATATAAATATAAAATATAAAATATAAATATAAATTCTAAAATATTAATATCTGGTTTGTGTGAGTTTTAGTTGTCATGAGTCTTAAGTTCAAACTTCATAGAGAGTGATTTAGGATGGAAGCCACCTTTGAAGGAATCAAACTATCCCAAGGGGTGTCCAACCTCAATCGGGCATAGCACAATCCTCATGATAGCATTCCACTAATAAGTTTCCATCCAATATTGAGACTAACCCCAGCCTAAGCTTAGTTCCTTAATAACAATAATGACAACAATGACAATGCATATTTTAATTAAAATGACTTATAAAAATTCTAAATCAAATATTATAATAATAATTAACTTTTAACGAATGTGATTTTATTTTTAATAAAAGTTTTAATTTTTTAAGAATGGCCAAAATTTATTATAATTTAATTGTGATTTATAATAAAAAATAATGAAATATTAATGAATTAATAAATTTTTATTTTGTATTAATTATTTTAAATACAATATTTAAATAAAATAATATTAAATTAATTATAGTTATTAAAAATATAAATAATATAATTTTTGTATTATTATTATATAAAACAAATAATAATATGTTAATTTTTATAATTGATTTAATATTGAGATCAACTTATCATAAAATTTTTGATTAATATTATTTAATATGTTCATCACTAAATGAATTGTATTAACAACCAAATGTGAATGGATTGAACACCAGATACCATGAATATGATCTAAGAAATCATAACGATATAACCTTTAGGATAATTTTCGTTCTAAACATGAAATCCCTTTGCATTATAGAGATGTTGTACATAGACTTTATGAAGAGGTGAAAGTCAAAATTATAACCTCAATGGGAATTTCATAAAGCTTTAGAAGTGACATCGGAGTCAAGCAAGGTTGTCCTCTATCCCCTACTCTTTTTGATTTATATATTGATAAACTGGAAGAGACTAATTTTCAAGGTGGGGATGGTGTTCAATTGGGGGAGTTTGTGATAAAACTTATTTTATATGTTGATGATCTTGTATTGATTTCTAAATCAGCCCATGGATTGCAGATGCACCTATATGCCCTTGAGAATTTTTGTAGTGCAGTGGGGATGCAAGTCAATATTAGCAAGACCAAGATAATGATTTTATCTAATAAAAGGAAGCAGAGTCAACATACGTTCTTCTTTGAAGGCAACATTCTTGAAGAAGTAAATGAGTACAAATGCCTTGGGATTGATTTCAACAACAAACTTAATTGGGAGGACTGTGGAAAGAAGAGAATCTTAGGAGGGTGGAAAGCATTATATGCTCTTCAAAACATATGTAGAGAGGCAGAGTTATGGATTGGAAAACGATTAAAGTGCTTTTTGGACTCCTAGTTTTCCCAATGATGCTATATGGGTGTGAATTGTGGGCTAGGAGCACCCCTGTCTGAAAATGGAAGCAAATTGAGAAAATCAAAAAACGCTTGATCATGAGCAAGTTCAAAGTAAAACGTTTGGTACCCTATGAGATAATGTTGAGTGAAACAAGAGCAACTTCGATCGAATCAATTTCTATGGTGCAGCTCATAAGATATCTAAAAAGCATTGAGAAAATGGGAGTAGGTAGATGGCCTAATGTTATCTTCAAATAAGGCATGAGTGAAAGAAAGGAAACATGGATGAGACAAAATTACATATGGATGCAAAAATGGAATATCTACCTCAATTCTTGTCCCACAAATAGCAAGGAGCTAAAGAATTTTGTTATGCAGAAGTTTCGTAAACATGTATGGGGAAAAGGGTTGGGTAGAAAGAAGAAGTACTACATTGAAGAATTCAACCCTACATATGATCTCCAACAAAAAGAGTACATTGGAGCTAACATTCTGTGGAGGGAAAAGGTTCTTATTGCTCAATTAAGGACCAACTTGCTTCAGCTTTGGTGTGAAACAGGGCAGTGGAAAAGGCCTAAAGAAGCTTGGGAAGAGCAAGTGTGTACATTTTGCACGTCTGGGGTAGTGGAATCAGAAAAAACATTTCATTTTGGAATGTGATGCGCTCAAAGACATTAGAGAAAGTTATGGGAATATGTTAGCATCAATTTATTGGCATTGTCTTTTCAGCGATGAGATTGTTGGAAGTTGGGTCAAATCATCATCAATTTGAATAAGAAAATGACTGAAATGCAAAAGACGAAAAACAGGGAACTCATAGTCCCATAGACTATTTTTAGTCTGATGGACGTTAAAATTTCATTTCATTATATATATATATATATATATATATATATATATATATATATATATATATATATATATATATATATATAATTTCAAAAAACTCATATAAATATGTATTAGCAAAATTACATTAATTATGTCAATATGCATTTTATTATGAAGTTCTTCATGATGACTCTATTGAGATTCGTCGTCCAACAATTGTCCGAATAATGTCGCCTTTACACCTTCACAGGAAAAATCAAGGATGAAGTACCCTGATGCCTTGTATCGCTTGATTTTGGCGCTCTCCTTTGCCTGAAGCTGGTAGTTTGGTGCTCTCCTCTGCTTGAAGCTAGTTCCACACACTTCCAGGGAATGCTCAAGACTAATCGTGTGGCGGCTTAATCCGAAATTATAGCATTGAGTCTCCATGGTTAAACTATAAAATGACAGGCCCCGGGATGCTGGTCTCATTCTCAGCCCTGTCTGCCATCGACCAGCTGAGATCTCAAGTGAGAATTAAGCTTCTAAAAATATTTTCCAATTTGACTGCTCACTCCTACACTGTCAAGGAGGGATGCTAGCAATATTGATTTTCCCACCATGAATGCTCTGGCTGCAACAAGTCATAATTTCACGTGAGAAACTCGGCTTCTGCCGTTGGATTTCAAGCTTGAAAAATTTTTCTCATTCCTTTTTGAGAGATCAAGGCAATTGGCACCAAACTTTAGTTTTGGGTCTTTGCTTAGATTTGGCATTTTCATCTATAATCTGGTTGTAGGGTGTCCCTAGTTCTTTAATTTTCAGTAATGCGTATTTCTGTTTCAAAGCTCATTAAATATCTATCCCTTAATGTAACTGCAACTAACTGATTAAATCTATTTAGATTATGTATGTTCAACATTTTAACTTTTGAAAAAATATGGAATCCCAACCAGTGCCCCCAACGGTTCCACCATGTTTTTTTGGGAATGAGCTGCCTAAAACTGTATTCTCAAGTGGTGGCATTTGATGGTCCTCATGGGTTGAGTCTTTTTCTGGGTCTCGCATATGCTCTGTGGTGTCATTATCTCCCATTGCTTGTAATTTCAAAAAGTAGCATGGTGACCATTGATCATTTTGAGGTGAATTTTTATGATTGTAATTCCAAGGTAGATTCATTCGGTTAGACGATTGACATAAGGTTTTAATGATTCTAAAAATTTCCACTAACTTCAAGTCTAAGATGATGTCCACAATTTCAATTAATCTAATCTTCCTGAATGTTGATGCAAGTTAAATTAGGTTGCATTAACATAAAGGTCATTGAATAATCCCAAGTCAAATTTATGTTTGGGTAGTGGTAGGATGAATGGTGAGGAAAATGATTGCTCTATGTAGTTCAATAGTATTGGGGCATAGAGATTTGTTATTTTCTAATTCTGGGGTGAACATAAAGCAGGAAGAGGGTTTGCTAGCATGTAACTTTGCTAAGAACATTGTTCAGATGTAGTGTATTTAAAAACCGCGATGTGAAGAAATATGGATACATTTTAGGCTATACATGATATTTCAATGTTGCTCCAACCACGGGTTAACTCTATGACATGGACTCTGTCTGATAACTTTGGTTTAGTCGTCTCTCATAAGATCAAGGGAATTTTCAATTTGTCTAAATCCATGGTCTTCATCGGGTATAAAATATTTCTTCTTTAGCTCTATAGGAGTGGGCTTGATCTGGTAGTTCATGGCTATATGTGCTAATTGGTAGTTACAAGACTCCAATTGTTCAATGTTGCAGATGCAACATTGCGTAAACAATACTTGAAATTATTTGGCTGAGGAGCTCAAACTTAATGTGAATCCTTTGGTTCAGATCTTCTTTAAATATCCCTTTTACAGACTAAAATACATTATTCTTGAACCAAAAACTCTTTGACCTTTTCAGGGTTTCAGAAATGTCGGTTCTTGGGAAACTGAACTTATACATGAGAAGGATGGAAAGATTGTAGCAGTGAGTGACATTTCGGGAGCTATAAAGAACAACAATGGCCTTGACATTCTAGCTTTAATGAAGCACACAAAGAATAATGGTGTTGTTAAAGGATTTGAAGCAACAGATTCAATTCATCCCAAAACCCTCTTTCTTGAAAACTGCGACTTTGTCATCGCTATAAACTCATTCAGAAGGAAATTTTGATTTACCTTCAAATGGACAAAAGATTTCACCAAAAAATCTCATGGAAAATGGGTTCGCAACAAATGCATATTAAGTCCCTATTGAAATGAACTTTAACTCTGTTGTGAATTAGCTTTCCATATTCACTCAAGTTCAAGTGAATGCTACAACTCCAAGTTCCTTTGAATGATTATAATGTGAAAATTAAATTACATCAATCAAAACTTCATTTCAAATGGCTTAATGTCCAAGAAATTTCACTATTTCACTTCTTCACATTAGTTAGGTAACTAAAGAAAACCCTTGTTCTTAAGTTGTTTTTCCACAACTATATGTCATTTGAAGACAACATTGAAATCTTTATTTCAACTATCTATAGCAGCATAAAATAGAAAACATCTTCACATTGCATGAAGGCCAATTGTGAAAAATCATCTTCAGCCTCATCTTCCTCATAAGGGGCACTCGAAGATGGTGAAGCTGGAAATCACAAGTTGTTGTGGTAAAGGAGACACTAAGGTTGTAGTGTCATATTTTGCAAGCATGCTTTGTAATTCATCGTAATTCATCATTTAATAAAGGACCTTGCCGAAGAAGCTCATCATCCGTATGGTCATGATCAATAATATATTGTCAATAAATCAAATTAAAATTTCCCAAAAACATATTTAAGAACTCAACAACTTCATACAATATCTCAAAACCCATATGTTTTCAAACATGCCTCTTAATATCATTTCTATGTACTATAGTCATTTTAATAACTAAATGAAAAATATATAATACTCATTTCATGGACTTGAATGTAAAGAGGAGAAAACATAAAAATAAGGCATTCAGAATAAGATTAGCTTTGGCAAGAAGTTGAGATTGGTATCAAACAAAGATTTCAATGGGTGTGCCATAAAAAATAGTACTCATGACGTGAACATGGACCTAAATCCAGTTTATGATACAAAGGCCATTTTCAATCCAGATTATAACTCTATATAGAGTTGATATTATGATACAAAGGCTATTTTCAATCCAAATTATAACTCTATATGGAGTTGACATTAATAACAAAAGAAAATAATATTATTAAAAAGTAATAACTAACGGTGGAATATGCTCATATAGCCTGAAAAAGTTCAATTCAATGCTGATGGTACACAAAGATTAAAAGTAAATAAACTCAAATCTTAACTGATAATGTTGTGTGTGTAAATTTGAATCGAGCCAACATATAATCGCTCCACCTCAACTGAGACCTACCAGTGCTAAAAAAAAGATGTACTAACACCATTTCAGGTGCATATGAGCAGATTTAATGGTCGACCCTACGAAGCCGGAGTCCAAAACATGTTGGACACAATCTATTGAGTATTCACTGAGATTGATAAAACCCTTTCAAGCTCTTCAAATAATCGATCAAATATCGTCTTCCAAACTCTAATTTAGGTGGAGAACTTGGGGTTGTGGAGTGAACAATAGCCGAAACAACCATGGTTGTTTCTTGGCACAAGTGATCAAGTCATCATCAACCTCTCAAAGGGCATGGTGCATTCTTTCAAACATTTTAGGACAGCCCCGGGAGCATTCTCTGTTGATTTTGGAATTGAATTGAATTTCAATATGGCGTAAAAATATCCCCATATGGGTTAATTCAGTGTCTAGATCACTAAGCACATGATCGAAGCCTAATCCACTGAAAAAAAATCGAAGGCTTACTATTTAAGGCGAGCTTCTGAACACTGGCTTTCCTTAGAGTCTGGAACAAATATCACTACATTGGAAATGAAAAAAACAGTAGGCTACTAGATCTTGGTTGTCTCAACTGAATTTCAGATAGGCTGATATGTCAAAGCACTGCAACAAATTAAATAAAACAAGGAATAATAAGAGTCTTAATTGCGACTCAGGAGCAACTTTAAGAGAGTGTTGGAATTTTCACAACTTTGGTTTACTTAGACATTGCTCCTAACTGATAGGATTAACAGAATGCTATGCAATGTAGATCTAATCGTAGAGTCATCAACAAAATAATATGCAATTTAGATCTTATCGAGCGTATTTGCACAGACAAAAGCAAGGTGCATTCTACAACCTGAGTGAGTGGGGTGATACATAAACTCTTTTAATTTGTAAAATAATTCATAATTTTGATAGTACACTGAGCACTATTGAATATGCACACAAACCTAGAGACATCTAAACCCATATTCACTAAGCACCATGTAAAGCTTGATGCTACATCTCTTGAGCTCATACCAACCAATGTATCTTGAACTCATACAAACAAATAATTGATATATCAAACATTGTAACTCATGTATTCAACCTAAAGGTGCATATCAGATCCAGGATTAGATGACTCAAGGTTAGATTAGTTCCCTGTCCTACTTCAGAATCCAATTTTCTAAAGTGGAACATTAACTCATTCACAAAGTTTATTTTTTAATCTTAAGCTGTCTGATCTCAGGGATCAAGCACAACTCATGGTTACTAGGCATCCACATTCTCACCATAGCTTGAGAGGTCCACAACTACAATTTAATAAGAGATCTTAAAATAAACGGAAAGTTTAGATCTCAAATTGATTAACAAAAACCAAGGTGCATTGTTTAAAACTCCAATTCAGTTTTCCGTGGTTTAAATTGAACACAAGAGCTGTTTAAAAAATTGGCCCACAAATTATGCTCAAACGAGGTCCATATTTTGAAAGCCTGGCATGTGAGGGAATTCAAATCCATTTTAAGGAATAAAAAAAAGCTCAAAAATTTAGAAGAAAACCGATGGAATGAATTAAATTTGCAAGCTCATTCACCTTTCAACGATTGAAGGAGGACATTCAAATCCGTATTAAGGATTAAAAATCCCAAAATTAATAAACATATTGGAGGGAAAACACTGCCATACAATATGGATTCGCTAATGTACCATTCAGGGATTCAAGGGTGAAATTCAAATCCATATTAAAGATTAAAAAGCCCAGAATAAATAAAAATAAATAAATATGTTAGAAGAAAACAAATGGCATCCAATAAATGCTCTTCAATTCACAAGCATATTCAGCCTTCATCATAAGAAAGTACAATTAAATAGCAAAATAAAAGAGGAACAAAAGCATGCCGTTAAAAAAAATCCTGATTTGGATCATTTTTATTATACTCAATGAAGAGAAATATGCAAAGCATTTGTGCAGAGATTTTTATAGGCATGTTTTTGCATATTTTTGGTGCAAATGCTAGTAAATATAGTTGATACGAAATTTTAATAAAAAGTTTATATTTTTTAATAAAAAATTTATTGTTTTTTTTTGTAAGACTACATCTTTTACATCTTTATCAACATGTCCAGATACATTACTCTAACCATCACAATCCGCCTCATCACCATTTAACCAAAACCCCACAAACAATAAAAAAACTTATTACTATTTAATTATAATTTTTTAATATAAATTTTTTATGATAATTTTTTTATATAACCACTATTATTTTTCATATTTTTTAATATAAATTGTTTGTGAACTTAAAAAATTTCCATATTTTATTAATATCAACGTATTTCTACACAATCGAATCGTCTAGCAAATTTTCCCCAAATTCCCGGATTTTTTTAAGCTCAATATTGCCGAACTTGGTAACCATGATTTTGGTAGTCATGGTTTGGTTAGAATGTTTTATTTTTATTTTTTAATGAATATTATATATAATTTTGTTTGAAATTTCGTAATAATTTTTTGAAATAGTAAATTTAAGGGTTTTTTTTTTTTTTTTTTTTTAAATGGATGTTTGATTGATTTTGTCATTTCGTTGATGTTTAATCATTTCATTTCTAATTTTCTATAAGCTTATTTTAGTGGTCATGTGATTCGATAACAAGCCTTGTGATTGTTTTCAAAAGTCACGTTCTAAGGGCATTTAACAAAAATAAGAAAACGTAAATAAGAAATATCTTTATGTTGATCGTTGATTTTTTTAATATTTCAAAATTTATAAACTTATTTTTAGTGGCCATGAGATTCCATCACATAACAAGTCTTGTTATTGTTTTGAAAAGTCGCGTCCTAAAGGCATCTAACAAAAATAAGAAGTATCTTTATGTTGATTGTTGATTTTTTAAATATTTCATAATTAGACTTTTTATTCCTCAGATGTTCAAAAGAGGCTTCGCTTATCGGTTGTAGATATTGTCTTCTCAATTTCCCATAAACCGATTTTCCAATATGTAAAACTCATCTGGAATACAACAAGAAATCACAAGTAAATTTGGAATTATTTTGTGCACTAAAAAAAGAGGAAAGGGAATATATTTAATGTTAGACATTGGAAATAAAACAATAGAGGAATGTGTTTCTCTCACAACACAGAGAATGCAGATACGCGGAAATAAAAATTACACAGACAGAGCAAGAACACAGGAGAGGAACTATTTTTAATTTATTCAACTCTTCTTTATTCATTCATCTCTCTGAACAAAAGAAATTACATTCCTTTAAATACAAAATGACGAAAGCCTGAAGCTTAATGTTAAATCAACGCTGATCGGGTTGTTAACAACCAAAATGTCTTTCTGTCTGTTCTGTTGTTTTCTACACGAAAAAGTGTACAAAAACATAAACTGTCAGACTTGAAATATTATGGGGTCCACCTGCAAAAACACATCGTGTCCATGCCTCCATCGCAAATCGCATACAGGCGATTATAACTTTTAACTGGCGCACACGGGAAACCTTAAGTTCTTGCGATTGTGATGTGCGATAGCACTTATTGCATCACAACTTAAATTGTTTACTTTACGGACACTATTTTCCTGAGCTTGTGGGGGCTTATGTGCACTATCCCCCTGAGCTTGGCACGTGTGATTGCGATTGCATCGCAACATAAATAACACAACTTGTGGGCAGCTAAAAGGTAAGTCTTAAAATATGCGAAGTGCGAACTTGCAGGCGCGCTAAAAGGTAAACTGGAAAATTCTGCAAAATGCGAAATCTAAGTTTTGTGATGTGTGATGATGATGTCGCATCGCAACATCGCAAGGTTTGATGCTAGGGCCTAAAAGGTAAATGTTAAATGTTGCAAAGTGTGGTATGCGAGCGGTTAAGCGACGACATGTGCGAAATGCGAAAAGTAAGGAAAATGTGGAAAAACAAATGTTTGCAGTGGTTTGGTAATGCGGCAATGGTTGGTGGGTCCTGCCGATATCGCATCGACAGAAACTTAACATTCAGCGAAAGGCTTAAGAGGTAACATTTAAATCTTGCGAGCAACGAACTTCGAGCAAGAGGTAAGTCAACGACAGTGGTTAAGAATTAAATGCAGAGTGGGCTCAGATACTCTATTTTCTGGATTTTACGTCAAAAACACCTTCAGATTTAAAACCTGGGCTTCATCCTTCTCTATAGCAAAAAAAAATTCAATTGAAAGTATAAACTGCGTCCACTTTATTCATAATATTCATAATAGTGATTGAGAGTATTTCCAACATTTAAGAAAACTATTAAGCAACAAAAACAAACTTAATTTCTCATCATCAAAAAAGAGCGCGCTTGTTACTTGTTTGGCGAGGAACTAATATTGGGGATAATTCTAAAAGTAGTTAATTATTGTGTTCATACTTGGAAGTTCAGATGCCAAAGTGAGGCTCTCAACCTCAAATTTAAAATGCTTTGAGATATTTGAGATTTTGTTGGAGTATTCAAATATTAAGTATTTTAGTGTGCATGTTTGATTTTAAAGCTACTAGAAGAAATCATTATATCCTAATTTATCAGTGTATTTAAGTGCAATCGCGTGGGCATCGAACACTGCAATGTCTCACGTTCTCACGATTTATATGTATATTTTGTGTTTTGCTTTGTATTTTTTCTATGTTGGTTTATTTATCCACATGGAAAATACGTGATGCACAATGGGTGGGTTAAAGGTTATATTTAAATGTTTTATTATATTAGATTTTTATATTTTTAAATAATACTTGATTTTACTCAAAAAAAAGTTAGGAAGTTATGCATCTTTTGAACTCTTTTGTTTTTATCCTTTAACTAATGGAGGGTGAGGAGATGGAATTAGTGTGGGTGAGGAAATGGACTTTGTGTGAGTGAAATTCCATTTTAAAATATATAGATTTAATTATTAAATATATTATGATTATTATTTTTTTTTTTCATTTGAGATTATAAATTAAAATAGAAAGAAATTGAAATATTTTAATTTATTTAGATTTATTTTAATTTGGATTTTAGATATTCCAAAATTCTCAATTTTTTCATTTAATTTATTAACTTAATATATATATATATATATATATATATATATATATATATATATATATATATATATATGATAAAATTTCAATTTAAAATATAGTATTTTATTAAATAAAATGTTAAAAACAAGAATACTTCACAAATAAAGTTTTATATTAAATGAAGAAAAACATTAAAAAACATATTATTTCTTTTATGAATCTCATGTATGTATGAACATCAAGGTCGTCTTTGTTTCTCAACTTGAATAGATGTCTTTTATATTCATATATAAAATCAAATTAAAAGAAAATTTATATTGTATGATATAAGTTTAAAAAACTATCTTTATTGGCATGACAAGAATGAATAAACTTATAGCCACAATGCCAAAGCATCATGTGCTCAACATAGGATGTCAAAGTAGAGAAAAAATTAAAGAAGCATTACAAATTCATGGTAATTAGAGTATTGCTAAGAGAGTTGAAGATAATACAATTACTCCAAGGCATATGGTTAATCTTCTGATATTAAGATTTACTGGTCTTGCATGGGAATGGAGGCATTGGCTACCAAAAACCACCAAAGATGAATATTTAAATTCTCCAACTACATATAGTGACTTGCTTGAGGCTTTAGCACCATAATTTTATGGTGCTAAGAAAGTTTGGTTAGATGCAGAGCATATTCAATCTCTCTTCATGTCTAAGAGATTAGGAGATTTGCCTCTTAAGCATGAATATTTTTGTTAGATGCAAAAACTACTCATAAGAGCTGGTAATGCCACTGATCTTACTTATATTAAATATTATATTCACAATTTTCTAGGTGCCCTTCCAAATGCAGTAGAGAAATATTTTAAAGATAATGATATAAGATTGCAAGGCATGACCCTTGCCATGGCATATTATCATATAGATGTGGTTATCCAAGAATATTGCCGAGAAAAGTGGGTATCAAAATATTTTAAAAGAGTTTATAATATGTTTACTCCCTCTATATGTAAAAATGTGGGAAAAATGTCGAAGTGGGGATGCAAGTCTTTTAATAGAGGACATCAGTGCATCAATTTTGCATTTTGCTACTACAAAAGGTGCAAACATAAGGAGAAAGAATGTAAGAAGTTGTTGTCGCTACTACAACACCCTTCAAATTTTTGTCCTACATCCAAATTTTGGAGCCTACTTTGACCTTGCAAGCTTTCGTTTCTAGTATCAAGAGACATTCCATGTAAGTTTTCTAGTCCCTTTGTGAAGAAAACTTAAGTGTAGTCTTTTGGCATGGGAAGTGTTGTACTTTGTGAAAGCAGAGTTTTGGTTGGTTGCAAGAGGTCACTTTGGTACCAATGGGTCATACTTATCATATAGACATGTATTTGACTCATTCCCAAAGTTTTGTGCACTATCACACCAGTGTAGTCATTGTTGTCGCAAAGTGTATCCTAAGTGTCACACTTGGAGGAGGTTGTTATTTTGTTGTCACATTAAGGGAATCATGTTGATCTTGAAAGGATGAGTGTTCAATGTTGTGTTGTCAATTTTTATGAGTGTGTGATCATGTTCAAGTCCCACCTTAGTTTCATTTCTGCTTCACTGATCCCACACATAGTCAAATTATGGAAGGTTCCATGCCCGAATAACTTAATCCCACTTTTCCCTCCTGAACTGCACATTGTGAAATTGCAAGCCTCAAGCATGCATCCATGCCTCCAAGTACTGCACATTGTGCAGTCACAGTTCCTAAGAACTACCTATTAACTTCCAAAATTGCGCAATTATGCCTCCTAAGCCAAATTCTTTCCGCACATTGTGCAATCTCATTCATCAAGTTGTCTTCCTGAGCTCATGAACTGCGTAATCTTGTTGCTAGTCTCTTTCTTGAACCGCGCATTGTGCAGTCTCAAAGCTCAAGCCTGCCTCACTAAGCCCCTCAACTGCGTCATCTTGCTTCGTAGACCTCTAGTGATTTGAATTGTGTAGTCACAAGCATCAATATTGCACTCATTTCCTCTGGAACTACATAGTATACACTCCACAATCCCCGAGTCTTTCTACCCGCCTAGTGCCCAATTCCATCTCAGTCAATTATTTTCATGAAGTAGGTTAGACTAAGAGATTTCTGGACTGATGTCGTCTTGTAATGAGTGGTTTTCATTTGCATGTATTGTATATAGACATGATAGGATGATTTATGGAGAGAAGGATTAGGAGACTATGTTATAAGACACTTATGAAGTTGTAAAGGCAGGACAAGAGGATGGAAGGATAATATATTGTAACATAATTTGGAAGATCGATATCATAGTGAAGGCTCCCACTCTCCAATCCTTATGGAGGAGGAAGAGGAAGATCATGTAAAATTTTTCAAGAAGACACAAGGATAGTAGTGAGAAGAGAGTTTTGATAGTGCCACATCATCATCAAGTCCATGTTATTAGTATCAAGTCATGTCTTGTCAAGGTGTCACTTCAAGAGTCACATGATTCATTATTTTCCACATCATTTGTAGATATAATTATGTAATTATCAATAATATGAGAAATTTTATGTAAAGTGGAAGCCCAAGAGTCATCTATAGAATGTGAAAAGTCATGTAGAAGTCAAAGTGTCTCATGAGGATTCAAAAATTCATATGGAAGCTCAAGATTCATGAGGGGAGTCCAAGAGTCATAGGGGAGGTGAAGAGTCACCTCATTTTTTACATAAACACCCTCATAGCTCAAGAAAATTTCTTTTCACCTTGGCTCCTCCCACTAGGAATTAGAGCGAAAGTTAGTTCTTTTGGAGAGCAAGCGGTGGCTCTAACACTCCACTATTGGAGCTTGTGGTGTTCATTGTATCGATGTATCTTCGAACTTTCACTTAATATATGGAGTTATTTGAGCAGATACATTTTCATGCATGTATCATAAATTCTATAATATTATTCTGTAAATGTTTGCAGTGTACGTTGTTGTTATTTTGTACTAAAATATTGAACTATTTCAGTGGCTTTGGTACTTATATTATCAATGAATATGTGTTGTACTTTTTTTAACAATCATTTCTTCTATGTGAACTATTTTGCTAGTTTTATAATGATTCTTTCATATTTTATCGTGTCTTATATTAGATTAGTACTACTACTCTTCTCTTAAAGACTCACTTTTGTTTTCCTTCAATGAGAGAACCTCGATACATTTACAATGAACATTTCACAAGGCACACTCACTTGTTAATTCGAAAGTACATGTACATTGTGTTGTAATTATTTCTTGAATGCAATTCTTGGCTGCAAAACTGTGCCAAGAAACCAACTTAACCAACTTTAGGTTCAAGCTAGTCCTCGAACCAAAGGGGGTTCCCTCAAGTGTTACGAGGATTTTTGTTGTTCACGGTCACTAGACAACAACCTATGAAACACAATGGCCATATCTAGGGGATGTTTTATAGGGCGGTTGGTTCGGGTTTCCAATCCCTGCTTAAAAAATAAATCCCTCTCTTGCAAAGGCTTTATCAAAGTGCAAACATTCAACTATGAATTAATAACATAGCTTGAAATATTTTAATGGAGTAATGGAGGAGAAACTAAATAATTATATATCTCATCAAATATCTAATTATCTAAACAAGAACTGAAGTTTCTAGACTGATCTCTATAGAAAAACATCAATAAATTTAAGTATAGCATAGGAATAGAAATTTATTGATTTAGAGGGATCAACAGTGACACATTGTTGCCTTGATCTTCTAAGTAAAGAACATAACTCCGCGGAGGGATGCCAAAGGGGATGATACTCAACCAAGTCATTCCCAGTGTCTTATAATACCTCAAATATATGCAGAAATGATTATGCCAAATTACAAGAAAAACATACATAAGAAACAAAGTATGTCATTAACTGGAGCCAGAAGTCCTTGATTAAATTCTCTGTAATAACAGACTTTATAAAAATCTCATGCTTTTGGCATCAAAATCCAACCTTTTTCCATTACAAATCCAATAATAAATAGAAAAATTCCTCTCCTAAACTGTTATAATATTTATGTAATAAATATCTCAATAATAAACTAAAAATAAATACAAATCCTAATTAATTGCAAGAAATATGGAACTGATTGAAAGAATTGTGTCTTCAAATCTGGAATGATTTGGATGTTTTCCATTTAAAACTGAGTGGTTGATTTTTTTGCTAATATTCTGTTTGGAAATCTGGGGCTGCTCAAACTGCTTGTTGGAAATTTGCAGTTTGATCCTCAATTTGTTGATCTTCTGCTTGGAAATCTGAAGCAGTTTTAGTTTCTCCTAAAAAAATGTTCATCTTCCTTTAAGCTTTCTCAACTCCGCCACTTGTTCTCTAGAACCGGGATAAAATGAATTACAGAGGATAATTGTAAAAATAGTAGATATTTTCCCTGTAGGGGCCTTTCGCTCGAGGGTAAAGTTTCCAAAATGGATCATATTGTTCCTTGGAATATTATGACTGCAAATAAATAAAAACCATAATTATGCCATTTTGTGCTCTAATGTAGCTTTTGTTGCAATTTTACATCTTGAGTGACTATGCTAACAACCTGGTGGCCCATAATAAGATGAGAACAAAACCCCTATGGAAAATTTATGCATGGATTGTTCCCATTTCCTCTTGTAGTTGTTTCACAATAAACACCTTTACCTGACCAACTTCCTACAAAAACAAGGTTGATCTCTTCTCAACGAAGCATCTTTGACATATGGGTACCGAGGACTGTATGAATATTAGAATTTTAAATGCACAATAAAATATCAAATCTAATGAAGCCCAATCTGGATGATGACAACTTTAGGTTGTGCATATATCACCGTTCCCAAGTGTCTTTATGAGCACATATTGCTATTCATTTGCCAAAAAATCTTACACAACTGTAAAATGAAATAATTTAAATCAAAACTATTATAAAAAATTATGGTGTAAAATGAAATAATTTAAATCAAAACATTTTAATTTATACATTAAAATAATATATATTATTAAATGAATTTAAACTAATACATATCAAATATATTATTAAATTAGTTATAACTAGTATAACCATATAAATTAAATAAGTGGTGAATTTGGATAGGTATCAAAACACTTATCTCATATTCATTCATTTACCAAAATTACTTCATGTTCGTCTTAAATTACCGAAATTTGAAAAAAATAAATCATAACTTTATAACTAGATTACAACTTTATTTTAAATTATTATTAATTACACAAAAAAATGAGTATGAACATATATACATTCGAAAAACATGCAAGGAGACTCATCCATGCTCTACCATAAATATTCTTAACTTATAAATAATATTTATTATAATACCATGTGTCAATACCATGAATTATTAATACCACATGCTCAAATAAAACCATAATTCATGTTCATATAACATTATTTTAATTAATCAATTTAATTAAAAAAAAAAAAAAATAGTATAACTATTTTTGTGATAAATATTAACTTTAATTTGTAATTATTGTTGAGAATATTCTAACATATTCAATGAAGGTTAAATCACCATCCTCTTAATAATTATTGATAAGTAAATTAAAATTTTAAAAATTCTATTCCAAAATAAACACATCTATTCATTTAGCTAAATATATATATATATATATTAGATAACCTAATTCATAATAAAATTACAATGTTATATCATTTAAATTGTATCTTAATATCACATCTAAGATATTTAAATAGTGTAAACTCATCAACCTAAAACTATAATTTTCTTAATTAAATTTTAAGCGAAATGAACCAAATAGCCTATTAAAGAAAATCTAATATCATAATTACCTACGTGATCAAAGACCTTACCCATTTTTTCAGAAAGAGATTTTGTATTTTGATTATTTACAAAATTATGTTTTTTATTAAATGATTTAGGTAATTTTGCTCAAAGTTTTATTAGAAATCGAAGTAAATGGGGGAATTTTCGCTACGGGCCCTGCAGGGATCGCGTCAAAGGGGGCGAAAACCGCTAAAGCTCTTGAGAAGGCAAAGCAAATGCTGAGCATAGCAGTGTCGTTGGATAGCTAGGGTTCGAATCATGGTGTAATAAATATAACTAAAATATAATGGAATTATATTTTCAATTTTTATATAATAAAATTAATTTATAAACTTTTTTTTTTATATCGATGATTGATATTAAATAAAGTAATATATTTATAAATAATAAATCATATAATTTTTATTTATTTATTTATATATATATTTTTAAATAATTATTTTAATTTAATATATAATAATTATGTTAATTAACATATATAATAATTATGTTGATATATATATATATATATATATATATATATATATATATATATATATATATATATATATTTTTAAATAAGTTTTCCAAAATTTTAATTTAATTATCAAAAATTATTAGAGGTGCGTGGTAGGTATTTTAGATTTATCTTTAAAGTAGTTATGTCATTTTTTATTTTAATTGAATTAATAAAATTTATAATAAAAAAATGTCATATAAACAAGTGTCATATGAAATGAGTTATGGTTTTTTAGGCATATAATATTGATAATCCATGGTATTGCAACAAAGCCTATTTCCATATTAAGAATCTTCATGCTAAAATGGGGATAAATCTACGTGGATAAGAATACTGTTCCATGCTTTTTCATATATATATATATATAATTTAAAATAAGGTTATAATTTAGCTAGTTTTATGATTTTTTAAATTTTAACAACATGAGATGTATTATGAAGTGTTTTGATGCTTATTATGGATTGATGCTTCTGAGCATTTACTAGCCATTTAATTTATATGTATTTCAATAGACATGTCTATTTTCAAATAGGGATTCAAAAAATTTAATTTAGTTATTGTGCCAAGAAGCGCATTCTACAACTCAGTATGAGGGCGATGTGTGATTCTTTATGTACTCAACCTTGAGTTGACGTATTTTCTTTTAAAATAAAACTAAAATATTCTTTAAATAAAAATAAGAATTCAGCTTTAATAACAAATAATAATGAATATACATGTTTGATTAGTTTTAATTATCTCATTATGATTCCCCAATTGGGGTGCGAGGGGAGAGAAAATTCGCATAGGGATCGAAGTCATGATTGAGAAAATATGGGGCAAGGAAAGTGGGCGGCCCACCCAACGCCTCCACATGCTCATTGTAATAAAATACATGTTGATCCGTAATCATATGTCAAGCTACACCTTAAGCGTGGTTAATCTCTTTTTACAAGTGGTAAGGGTTGCATGTTGCATGCAAACTCCTGCTTGGTTTTACCTCTGGCTTCGTTGTGTTGTGGTGAATATTTCTTGTGGAATTGGGGAGCTGAGACACAGGATGAGCATCAAAGGCGACTGTCCCAGCACGACGGCAAATTGGGGCTCCTAATATGTATCTCAGGCCTTCCCGGTTTATGAACTAGAGGATTCGTTTCATAACCTAAAGCCCGAATGGTAGGGTTTGGTGACTTTATTGTAATGGATAAGTTGTTTAGTGATTAGTCTATTATTTTTAGCATTTGGCATGTCGATTTCGGTCTTTTATGGCAATTTTTTGGGCTAGATGGGCATGTGTGGGAAGTCAGGGTCTGTTTTTAGAATTTTGTTTGCATATTCTGAATGTGAACTGATTTATCCTTGGTGTCTGTTGCTTGGGTGGTTTTGGGGTAGGATAGAGAGTCTGGGTTTCGTCAAGAAAAATGTAAGTAAATTCAAGGAGTCAGTCACTATCGGGTTTCCTATTGTTCCAAATGCAAACCCCAGGGATACTGATATACTCTTTGTTTTGGCTCTTCATAGCAGAGAGCCTGGAGCTAAGTATGTCCCTCATGGGAAAGAGATGGTTGGAACAATTTGTAATTGGTTGGAAAAAATGAATTGTCCATTTGTGTGCACCACCCTTTCAAGTATTCCTAAACTTCTAATCCCTCAGGCTCCTGCAATGTTTCTTTCCACTATTGTGTGGGTATGTGAGGCTCCACAGTTCTTGGGTGGCCCAGTAGAAGGCAGAATGGTGAAGACAAAGGTTGGCATGTGGAACGAGGGCGTGGTCATGACAACAAGCAATCTAACAGAAGGTTTTGTCCAGCAAGCCACAATGCAGAAGAGGCAGGAAAACCAATGAGGATAACATGCAAAATCTCTTGCATACATACAGTGTCGGGACCCTGACACACGTAAAAATTGTAATTTCAAAATGGGAAGTTGAATTGAACGCCAAGGCTGTAGCAGATGAACCACCAATGGAGGATTGGACACTTCTGATTTCTGACCCTGGGAACACCCACGGAAGGTTGACTCTATTCAAACATTCAGTCCATCTATATTGCTTAATGAAAAGTTTGATGGTGACAACCATGTTGGAAGCCCAGAATGTTGAAGGTCATCAGCAAGCTGAGCTGAGCCTCAAGGATGTTCAACGAAACAGCCAGTCTATACAGTTGTAGCTACATCACCAAAACGTCTTCCTTGGCTGCATGGAAGGACAACTTCAAGGTTTGCACCAAATGGAAATGCCAGGGTTGAGCGCTAAGGACCTTGCCCTGATAGAATCGTCTTATGATTAACTGCCAGAAAGTCATGATATTTCAGTTGTTTTATTTGTTTTCATGATCTGGTTGAATAACATTTACTTTATCAGCTATAAAATAGGTGGGTAATAGATATGATAGCTTATAAAGCTTGGATGGACAAACTCAAACTGTTTATGTTTTGGATGACCTATAATGTTGTTTGGAGGCCAACAAACCTGGTTTCCTTCAGGCAGGTTGAGGCCATTGAATATACATTATGTAACCTGGTTTATAGATGATTAATAGAAAAGTACAGCGAGGTTTACAAAAAAAAAATCCTTCACTCTCACTCTCATCCATAAATAATTTTTTATCATAACATAATTTTATAACAAATTTAGAAATAGATAAAATAATAAAATTCTTATATTTTAGTGTTAAAATGTATAGTTCTTATTATTTTTAAAAATATTTTAATACATAATTTAAATAAATTATTTGAATATTAATACTAATTGATTTATATTAATATCAATTATAACTAAAGTGTATGCGTGTGTATAATGATCACCATAATAAAATATTTCAATCTACAAATAGAAGAAGACATCCAATTACTTCCCGATAACAATAATAAAATGGAGATGTGAAACTCATTCAAATTTTTAATATAAAATTAATATATTGCATTTAAAATATTAATAATAATAATAATAACTCATAAATAAAAAAAATTTCAATATGCGGGATTAAATAATGTCAACGTGTATTTAAAAATATATTAATAACAAAAAAATATTGTATTGTATACATTATTGTTTATAAATATAATATCGTGTTGCTCATGTTAAGTAAAAGATTTCAATATCAAGTATGTGTATATTATATATAGTTTAAAAAGAATATATATATATTCTTATGGTTAAAAAATTCTAGATAATCTCAATATTTTACATTTTAGCCCTTTTTTAGGTATAGTTTTTTGGTTAATTTCGTCAAATCTATCACTAAGAAGTGATCAAATATCTCTAGATGCAAATATTTTTCAAGTTTTGCACTATAAAAGTAGTTTGTACCTCAAACAATTTGATCTCTCTTAGTGCTCACATAGTTAAGATGAATCTATACTGGCCAATAATTATTAGGTGAACCAAAGACACCTTGACCACATGAAAATTGGGAAAATTGAATTTGTATCTCAGAGGCATCTTCTATAGAACCATATATATATTTTTATTGGCAGTCTTCTCGTTCATCATCATTATATCTTAGGAAGGAGGTCTCCTTTATATTGTGGGATCATACCATTTTGGATTAAATTCATAGGCTTCCATGTGAAGTGGGGTGTTTAGTTTATTCCACCACCCATGTATAAATGATTTCAACTATGGCTATAAAGTAGGATCTTTCGTATATGTGATGGATTATATCTTCTCACACATAGATTCCATGTTCTCATAAATCTCACCTAAACATGGATCATTTGTTGAAGCATAGTGAAGCATATCACAAATTGGATCTATAAACTTGTTATGATATTCAACAACCCCCATTATTTTAGCTTAGTTACCTTACAAAATAATGGGGACCCTTTTTAAAAAGTTTAGAGTAAAACAAATAAAACCCTTAGAGTGATTCATTTAGATAGAATAGGAATCAAAGGGGGGGGGGGGGGGGGGAATCTTGAATTTTGGCCTTAAAAGCACTCAAGCGGAGAAAAGATAGCATTATTGCAATCGCAATACTGCAAAGTAACACATATGGCTCCTAAAAGCCACTCAAAACATATTGTGATGCGATATATAAAAAAAGTGCTTTTATAAAGGGAAAAGGAAAATTTTCAAAAAAAATTTATAAGGAAAAGCTCACAGGACCCACTTCCGCCACGTAGGCTATCACAAATCACATTTCGCATTTCGCAACTCTAACCCGACAGTCTTGAAGTCACGCTCCATATTTTCCCGATGCGATGTACTCTATCACATCACATTTTCGCAAACATAACCATTCTTCCCCATCAATCATATTCGTCGATGCGATATAGTCTATCACAAATAGCAAATTGCAGTTTCGCAACACAACCACTCTTGCCCTTCATCCATTTTCGCCTATATTGCGATTGCGATATCACAATCAGAAAAGCCAAGTTGATCGGCATTTTACGAAGATTCATACACGAGCAACACTGCGACGTGACAGATCTGGTTTTAATTTTGGAATAATTACATGGGCACATCAACCCATGTCTACCATTAATGCCATAACTTAACAGCTTTATAGCCCATACCTCCAAAATGATTTGACTACAGGAAGCATTGAATTCATATATTAGCAACGTGCGAAGTTTCATTCATTTTTTTTTTTCATTACTATGGTACTTGTGCATTTGTAAAATCAAATTTCCCTCTTTCTACTTATCATTTCTCATTTATTCGTAGGCGAGACCAAATAAAAATAATTCTTTGGAGATGTCCAAAGCTCTCAAGAAAGCTAAGAAACTAATGGCCCCTGTGAATCCTGCACTTGTTGCAAGCGAAAGAACATAGATGCTTCCTCTGTTTACAGAAACGACATGTGGACCTCAAAAGTGGATCCTCCTCATGGGAAGCCATGTAAAAGTTGTTTGAGGATGAGAAACCTCACAAGGTTCAGAGGAAAGTTATTGTTGATGGTTCTGATTCCTCAGAAGCCACTACAAAAGAAGTGGCCAATTATTTTTAGCATCAAATTGTTGTGTGACCTAAAATATTACCATACACAGATACGGTAAGATGGATAATTTATAACCTCAACATCGGGGACAAGATTTTTCTAACCAGCAGAGGAATGATGATAGGTTCCTTAAAGTCAAAGACTTGAAGCTGATGTACCACATCCTAGACCCAAAAAAGTTCTACGACAAGTAGTTTCTAGTGCAATTCGCTAGCAAAAACGAGCTGAAATCAAATCCAATCAAGCAATGGAGTAGCAACCCTAATAAACACAAGAATGATGACAAGGGTATGTATTATACTAATTCCCTTGCTAGTCCCTATTGTCATGTTGCTACGATGATGTCTAGGCTCTTTGGTTAGCCTGACACTACCAAATCTTCAGTAGAATGGGTTCCCCTAATGGAAGCAGTTGCAAACTCTTATTTTATGGATTGGGGAAACATTTTTTCCAATAATATTGCTACTCAAATTTTGGAATATAGGAAAAATTGTTCTATTTCCTCAAAAATCCCCCCCCCCCTGTTTTATACGAGTGCTTATATCATGGACATTGTGTGTTTCACTTCAGATTTTCCAGCCATGAGTTGGAAATGGAGCACCCAAGACCCTCTCCCCATTCATGTATATCATAGAATGTTATGGGAGTCAAAATTTGAGAACCGTTTTTATAAAATCTGCCATGGAGTTATTATCCCTTTGTTTCAAGCCGTCCTTAATGAGAAAGCCCCCAGATTGTCAAAAGAGGCTCAAGCTGATTTTTCCTCCATTGGAAAATGGTTTGGAGAAGAGTTGTTTACTTATGTCATAGTGTTTGGGAGCCTGGCTCAGCCTCATGTTTTACCCTTGTATGTTCCTGATAAGCTTCTCGCAAGAGAAGTAACATATCAAACTGTTCAAAATAGATTAAGTAGGTTTCTTAAGGAAGCTAAGAAAGCATCATGGCCCTCCTTTCTAATTAATTGTGGTTTTTATGGTTTGGACAATTACAAGCATGCAATTTTAGAGATCAGCCAAATTGATACAACCCGATTAAAGTTGCCAATAATATTACTACCCAAGTTAAAGTTAGACCTTTTGTACATGAAGATGATGATTTCGATGACTTATTTGAGTCAAACGATAATTACTTTGCAGTTCAGAAGTTGGTATCCCTACACCTCCATCCACAACAATTACCAAATTTTAAACAGTACAGGAACAAGAGATTGGAAGGAATTTCATTGAAAATGCTAGAAGTGTCTCAACCCTTAACGCAGAAGGAAAAGGAAAATGAATCGGCACCTAAGGATAATGAAGTCCTTAGTAAAAATGAGCAAGATAAATCTATCAAAGTTCAAACTATGGAATTAGATTTCCCAAGTAGTTTGAGTGATGTTTGGAAGGAGTTTAACCTAAGACTCCTGGGAGACCAAGAAGTTATAGTTACTGGTAATCAACAGATTGTGCATACGCCTCAAGCTAAAAGTCATGAATCGTTCACTATTGGGCCCTCTAACAAATTAGTAAGCACAGAGCAAGTGGAATTCATCCTGGCCTTCCCCACTATAGAAATTGTACTTAATATTGAGGAAATCCCTCCTCTGGATATTTTCTACATTCCTAAACATAAAGCAGTTATGCGCAGACAAAATAAAAGAATGATATCAGAGCAATCTCAACCCCTTGTCCTAGGGGATGTCTCAATGGAAGTTGTCTGGAAAGATTCATAGGTAGATCCTTCATAGGATCTAACTCGCCTAACCCAGTTCGTAGGAGCTTATGCGTCTGTAACTATTGATAAAGCTTCTGAGGTTCAACAATTGATGAAATAAAAGGATGAAAGAATCATCCAATTAGAACTTGAGATTAAGGAAGAGAAGAAAAACGTCAACCAATAGCTACAGGTACAGGTAATACAGCTCCAAAATAGCATGGACCAATTGAATATTCAACACCAAAATGAAATTAGTTCAAAGGACACTCAAATTCATCAATTGCAGTTTTATGTAAAGAAATTGAAAGATAATCCAAAGATAGATGAATTTAGAAAAGAGGCCTTAAAACTAAATACCTTATTGGCATAATAGCAAGTCATGTTTTGTAAAAAATTATCAAACATTCTTGAATTATGTGAGCAAGGAAATTCATTGATGAATCAAATATCATACTAGAGGATTAGTTTCGATGATATTGATGATAAGTTTCACAATATGTCACTTGGCAGGATTTTTCTAATGGCGGAAAGGCTGCCCAGGATTGAAGACTCTAGAAAGGAAATTGATATGGATTTTATGCAGGAACGAAAAAGAATACATATATAACCATAAATATAGAGATGTAGGGGAAATAATGCTTCATTTTATTAATAAAAGAATGACTGAAATAAGCTTACAAACATAATGGAAACAAGCTAAGGCACTAGTAGCATATCTCTGAGAAGAGATGTGGCGTATACAGGCCTCTGAACAGTGCTACATTGAGGCTCGAAGGCCTATTACAGACATAATGGAAATAAATGAGCTAGGGTACTGGCAGCATATCCCTAAGAAGAGATGTGATGGCTACCAGCCCCTAAACTGTGTTACAAAACCGAAATGATGGGAACAAGCGAGCTAGGGCACTAGTAGCGCTTATCACTAAGAAGAGATGTGTCGACTTTGAGCCCCCTGAACTATGTTACAATGAGGCTCGAAGGCCTATTTATTGTTGAGAAACAATGTAAAGCCCGAAACATCCGAAAACCTAACCCTAGGAGATGAAGCGCCAGAACTGTGGGCCCCATTCGGGTAAATTGGTGTTTCAACTTCCCGGGGACGTAAATTTGGCATCCGATCTCTGTTTGACGTGCCCAATAGTTCGTTAGAAATATTTGACTGAGGACTACAAATTTTGGTGCAAAAAAATAGGCTCAATCACTCTCGGTTTTCCCAAAAAGCGTTGTCTATGGCCTCAAAACGGCTCCGGAAGTTCAGGACCTGAAAAGTTGCTAAAAATAGTAAGTTGTGATGAAAATTAAAAATGGAAAGAACTAATGGCGGGGGTTCAAATGGAATAGGTGGGTGGCCACCAATATCCACCTGAATCATTCCTCCCTCCTTAGGAAGCAATGGTCTCCATTGCGTTAAGTTCCTCCACGCGCGGGGGGGGGGGGAATGGGGGAGGTCGATGAACTTGGCATTGGATTTGTCCAGGATGTCGCAGATCTATTAGCGAACGTGCTGGATGTAGATGTGTGCCGCTGGTGGGTATCTATTGAAGGATCTAGGAAAATTTATCCGTCATCGTGTTCCTCTGTTTCTCGAGGGCCTCCTCGAACAATATTTTGATAAGATCTCCTGCTCCCTCGTCTTTCTTTCCTTCCGCAATGGGGGGTCGTCGGGGTTTGCGATGCTGATCTTGCGATGGGTCGACCAAATCGAGCTCGAACTCCTTATACCCTGACCGCATTGGGGACATGCAAAGAAAAACAGAGAAAGAGAAAACCCACTCCGATACTAGTGATCTGGATTTTATGCGGGAACGCAACATAATACATATATAACCATAAATACAGATATGCAGGGGAAAAAATGCTTCATTCTATTAATAAAATAATGACTAAAATAAGCTTACAAACATAATGGAAAGAAGCTAGGGCACTGGTAGCGTATCTCTGAGAAGAGATGTGGCGTACGCAGGCCTCTGAACTGTGTTACATTGAGGCTCGAAGGCCTATTACAGACATAATTAAAATAGATGAGCTAGGGTACTGGCAGCGTATCCCTGAGAAGATATTTGATGGCTACCAGCCCCTGAACTGTGTTACAGAACTAAAATGATGGGAACAAGCGAGCTAGGGCGCTGGTAGCGCTTATCTCTAAGAAGGGATGTGTCGGCTCCCAGCCCTTGAACTGTGTTACAATGAGGCTCGAAGGCCTATTTATTGTTGAGAAACAATGTAAAACCCGAAACGTCCAAAAACCTAACCCTAGGAGATGAAGCGCCAAAACTGTTGGCCCCATTCCGGTAAATTGGTGTTTTAACTTCCCGGGGACGTAACTTTGGCATTGGATCTTTGTTTGATGCACTCAATAGCTCATTAGAAAGATCTGTCCGAGGACTACAACTTTTGGTGCCAAAATTATAGGTCCAGTCACTCTCAGTTTTCCCAAAAAACATCGTTTAGGGCTTGAAAACGGCTCTGGAAGTTTAGGACCCGAAAAGCTTCTAAAAATAGTAAGTTGTACTGAAACTTAAAAATGGAAAGAATTGATGGTGGGGGTTCAAATGGAATAGGTGGGTGGCCACCAATATCCACCTGGATCATTCCTCCCTCCTTAGCAAGAAATGGTCTCCATTGCGTTAAGTTCCTCCATCGGGGGGGTGGAAGAATTCTGATGAACTTGGCATTGGATTTGTCCAGGATGTCACGGATCTGTTGGCAGACATGCTGGATGTAGATGTGTGCCGTTGGTGGGCAACCGTTGAAGGATCTGGGAAAAGTTATCCGTCATCACGTTCCTCTGTTTCTCAAGGGCCTCCTCGAACAAGATTTTGATAGGATCTCCTGCTCCCTCGTCTTTCTTTCCTTCTGCAATGGGGTGTTTTTGGGGTTTGCGAGGCTGATCTTGTGACGGTTCGACCAAATCGAGCCCGTACTCCTTATACCCTGACCGAGTTGGGGACATGCAAAGAAAAACAGAGAAAGAGAAAACCTACTCTGATACCAGTAATCCAAATTTTATGCATGAATGCAACAAAATACAGATATAACCATCAAAACAAAGATGCAGGAGAAATAATGATTCATTTTATTAATAAAATAATGACTAAAATAAGCTTACAAACATAATGGAAACAAGCTAGGGCGATGGCAGCATATCTCTGAGAAGAGATGTGGCATACGCAGGCCTCTAAACTGTGCTACATTGAGGCTCGAAGACCTATTACAGACATAATGAAATAGAAGAGCTAGGGTACTGGCAGCATATCCCTGAGAAGAGATGTGATGGCTAACAGCCCCTGAACTATGTTACAGAATTGAAATGATGGGAACAAGTGAGCTAGGGCGCTGGTAGCGCTTACCTCTGAGAAGAGATGTGTCGGCTTCGAGCATCCTGAACTATGTTAAATTGAGGCTCGAAAGCCTATTTATTGTTGAGAAACAATGTAAAACCTGAAACGTCTGAAAACCTAACCCTAGGAGATGATGCACCAAAATTGTGGGCCTCATTCAAGTAAATTGGTGTTTCAACTTCCCGGGGACGTAACTTTGGCATCCGATCTCCGTTTGACGCGCTCAATAGCTCGTTAGAAAGATATGTACGAGGAATACAACTTTTGGTGTGAGAAATGAAGGCACATTCGCTCTTGGTTTTCCCAAAAAACGTCGTTTAGGGCCTAAAAACGGCTCCAGAAGTTCAGGACTCGAAAAACTGCTAAAAATAGTAAGTTGTGCTGAAACTTAAAAACAGAAAGAACTGATGGCGGGGGTTCAAATGGAATAGGTGAGTGGCCACCAATATCCACCTGGATCATTCCTCCCTCCTTAGGAAGCAATGGTCTCCATTGCATTAATTTCCTCCATGGAAGGGGGGGGATTCTGATGACCTTGGCATTGGATTTGTCCACGATGTCATAGATCTGTTGGAGGACATGCTAGATGTAGATGTGTGCCACTGGTGGGTAGCCGTTGAAGGATATGGGAAAAGTTATCCGTAATCGCGTTCCTCTGTTTCTCGAGGGCCTCCTCGAACAAGATTTTGATAGGATCTCTTGCTCCCTCGTCTTTCTTTCCTTCCGCAATGGGGGGTCGTCGGGGTTTGCGATGATGATCTTGCGATGGGTTGACCAAATCGAGCCCGAACTTCATATACCTTGACCACGTTGGGGACATGAAAAGAAAAACAGAGAAAGAGTAGACCCGCTCCGATACCAGTGATCTGGATTCTATGCGGGAATGCAACAGAATAGAGATATAACCATAAATACATAGATGCAGGGGAAATAATTCTTCATTTTATTAATAAAATAATGACTGAAATAAGTTTACAAACATAATGGAAAGAAGCTAGGGCACTGGTAGCGTATCTTTGAGAAGAGATGTGGCGTACGCAGGACTCTGAACTTTGCTACATTGAGGCTCGAAGGCCTATTATAGAGATAATGGAAATAAATGAGCTAGGGTACTGACATCGTATCCCTGAGAAGAGATGTGACGGCTACCAGCCCCTGAACTCTGTTATAGAACTGAAATGATGGGAACAAGCGAGCTAGGGCGCTGGTAGTGCTTATCTCTGAGAAGGGATGTGTCATCTCCAAGCCCCTTGAATTGTGTTACAATGAGGCTCAAGGCCTATTTATTGTTGAGAAACAATGTAAAAATTGAAACGTCTGAAAACCTAACCTTAGGAGATGAAGCGCCAAAACTGTGGGCCCCATTCGGGTAAATTGGTGTTTCAACTTCCCGGGGACGTAACTTTGGCATCCGATCTCCGTTTGACGCACTCAATAGCTCGTTAGAAAGATCTCTCCGAGGACTACAAATTTTGGGGTGGGGGTCCAAATGGAATAGGTGGGTGGCCTTCAATATCCACCTAGATCATTCCTCGCTCCTTAGGAAGAAATGGTCTCCATTGCGTTAAGTTCCTCCATGGGGGGGAAGAATTATGATGAACTTGGCATTGGATTTTTTCAGGATGTCGCGGATCTATTGGCGAATGTGCTGGATGTAGATGTGTGCCGCTGGTGGGCAGCCGTTGAAGGATCTAGGAAAATTTATCCGTCATCGCGTTCCTCTGTTTCTCGAGGGCCTCCTCGAACAATATTTTGATAGGATCTCCTGCTCCCTCGTCTTTCTTTCCTTCAGAAATGGGGGGTCGTTAGGGTTTGCGAGGCTGAATTTGTGACGGGTCGAACAAATCAAGCTTGAACTCCTTATACCCTGACTGCGTTGGGGACATGCAAAGAAAAATAGAGAAAGAGCAGACCCACTCTGATACCAGTGATCCAGATTTTATGCAGGAACGCAAAAGAATACAGATATAACCATAAATACAGAGATTCAGGGGAAATAATGCTTCATTTTATTAATAAAATAATGACTGAAATAAGCTTACAAACATAATGGAAACAAGTTAGGGCACTGGTAGCGTATCTCTGAGAAGAGATGTGGCGTACGCAGGCCTCTGAACTGTGCTACATTGAGGCTCGAAGGCCTATTACAGACATAATGGAAATAAATGAGCTAGGGTACTAGCAGCGTATCCCTAAGAAGAGATGTGATGGCTACCAGCCCCTGAACTATGTTACAGAACTGAAATGATGGGAAAAAGAAAGCTAGAGCGCTGGTAGCGCTTATCTCTGAGATGAGATGTGTCGGATCCCAACCCCCTGAACTATGTTACAATGAGGCTCGAAGGCCTATTTATTTTTGAGAAACAATGTAAAACTCGAAACATCCGAAAACCTAACCCTAGGAGATGAAGCGCCAAAACTAATGGCCCCGTTCAGATAAATTGGTGTTTCAACTTCTCGGGGATGTAACTTTGGCATCCGATCTCCGTTGACGCGCTCAACAGGCTTGGTCGCTCTCGATTTTCCCAAAAAATGTCATTTAGGCCGTGAAAATGGCTCCGAAAGTTCAAGACCCGAAAAGCTGCTAAAAATAGTAAGTTGTGCTGAAACTTAAAAATGGAAAGAATTGATGGAAGGGGTCCAAATGGAATAGGTGGGTGGCCACCAATATCCACCTAGATCATTCCTCCCTCCTTAGGAATCAATGGTCTCCATTGCGTTAAGTTCCTCCATGGGGGGGGATGTTAGGTCCCTATATCACTAGTATAGCCCCTTATTATTGTTAGTTTAAACCCCTTATTGTTATTATTGTACCCTTGTAACCCCCATTTTGTTATTATTGTGCCCTTAAATTATTATTGTTAGGTCGGCTAGGATTACATTGTGGCCCACTAGGATTACATTATGGCCCCATGGACTCCTATATAGAAAGGAGGTTTTGTGAATTGTATCATCCAAGAATTTTTCATTTATGTAATGTATTGGAGGTTGCCCCCTCGAAGTGGCTTATTTCTAAGGCGTTTATATCTCTTTTCTTCTACTTTTGAAGCTGGTTACACAACATTTGGTATCAGAGCTTTGGGATTCTAGGGTTTCGCTGCTCCAAACAGGTCATCGTGGCATTTTCGCTATAACTTTTTTTCTATGAAGCTTCAGAAGCTGAAATTTTTAGGGTGCGAAGCTGAAATCTTGAGGAAGGTTGTCTAAAAATTTCAGATCTTGGTTCGTAATATTTGAGGAGATATCATCTGTGGAAGTTAGGTATTTTTTCAGGCTCATAAACAGGTCATCGTGGCATTTGCGCTATAAATTTTTTTTTACGAAGGGTCAGAGTCTGAAATTCATATGGTGCGAAGCTGAAATCCTGAGGAAATTCGTCAAAAAAATTCAGAACTTGGTTCGCAATATTTTTGGAGATATGATCTGTGGAAGGTAGTGCTTTTTCAGGCTCCTGAATTGCATCTCAAAGAGGTGATCGTGGGAAAACTTCAATAACTCTCTCAAAGAAGATTGGATTGGAGTCAAAAGCCAAAAGTGGTCACAAGTTCACAGCACGTAGTTTCTTGGCTATCAATTTCGAGACAAAGGACAAAACGGTGACACGTGGCAAGTCGTACAAGTTCGCTCTACTGAACCAGTCCAGAATTAGGTCATTGTGGGAGATTGGACACAACTTTGTCTTGGAGAATCCAAATCAGGTCAGACCTGTGGCATTTGAAAGAAGCTTCAGAGATCTACTACGGGGCTGAATTTCAGATATCGAAGATTTTCAACTACAGAGATAATTCAATTTCAATATCGAGCTCCTAAAAGCTAGTAAAAGGTGTGTATTTTTTTAGAGATTGCATAAGTCTTGTTTGAAGAATCAATTTGAATTGATTACAAGGGCTATTGTAGAATAGATATCAGTATTGGGTTCTAAAAAATGCCCCGTAAAAATAATTCAACACCCATTAAGCCTTCAGAAGGCTCTACTATGACTCATGAAGATGAAGAATTGCAACATGATCTGTCAAAATTACAAGAGCAAGTGCACCAAATTTCGCTCTCGCAAAGAGCAACAAAAAATGAAATGGAAGTTTTGAAGAAAGGCGTGGAAGCTAAGATGGACGGTTTGAAGAAAGGCATGGAAGTGAATATGGGTTTTGGTTTGAAAGAAGGCGTGGAAACTAAGATGAATGGTTTGGAAGCTAAGATGGATGGCATGGAAGTCGGCATGGAAGCTAAGATGGATGACATGAAGAATGATCTAAAAGCATACATGGAAGGCTTGATGACAAGCTTAAAACCAGAAATGATTAATAGGCGGAAATATAGGAGAAGAACCTCCTGATGAGAACAAAATAAATGTTAATCATGATTCCTGTGAACTCGAATGTTGGCGGGAAGAACCACCATATTCCAAAAATGGATATGAGGAAGTTTGATGGAAAGGATCTTTGTAACATGGATACTACGGATGGAGCAATATTTTGATCTCAATAATGTGTAAAATAGACAAAAGGTACGCATTGCAACTTTACAGTTAGAACAAAATACTTTTGTATGGTATCAATGGCTTTGCTCCGGTATTGTCACTTGGTCAATTTTTATGGAGGAAATGATAGCACATTATGGGGATACAAAGAGCAACACCTTCTTTAGCCAATTGATAAATCTCAAACAAAAGCGTTCAATGGTGAAGCACATTGAGGACTTCCAAGAATTGAATATAAGGGTAACTGATATTCCAGAGGAAAACAAGATTGATGTCTTCATAGGGACTTTAAAGGATAACATCCAACATGAGGTTCGCCTTTGGGAACCTAATTCATTGGAGAAGGAATTCAAGTTGGCAAGAAAAATTGAATGTAAAATTATGGCGACAAGAAAGCCTACAACTCACATCTATAAAGATGGAAGTGTTGCTATGCCTAGATTTCCAAAACCTACAAGGTTGACACCACAACAATTGGAAGAGAAAAGAGAAAAAGGGCTTTGCTACAGTTGTGATAACAAATACACTAAAGGTCATAAGTGTGCTGAGAATAAATTATTTTACATAGATTGTGAAGAAGAAGAAGAAAATGAACAAGAAGAGGATATACACCAGGAACCAGCCCTAGAAGAGGAAGAAATGAATCCGACCATATCGTGTAATGCACTGGCAGGAATTACCACTTCTCAAACTCTCAAGATAGAAGGACATATCAAGAAGAAAAAATTAATAGTGTTGATTGATTCAGGTACCACCCATAATTTTATTCATTGTAAGGTAGCCAAGGAATTAAATTATTTCCTATACCCAGCACCAGAATGTCAAGTGATGGTTGCAAATGGAGGAACTATAAATTTCTCTAGAAAATGCCATAATATCAAGCTAACCATGGGGGAATATGTATTGGCTAGTCCAATGCTTGCCATTCCTATGGGGGATGCGATGTTGTACTAAGTCTGATAAGTTTACAATCTTTGGGGACGGTAGCTTTGAATTTTCAAAGACTTTTGAAATTTTTTGAAGGAAAGGAAGTCAAATTACGAGGTATCGGAGGGAAGCCGGGAAAGACAATAAGCTCTAATGTCATGATAAAGCTTCTGAAGAAATAAAATCGAAGCGTAATTGCACAATTATGCTCACTAGAAGTTCCAACATCAAAATCATTTGTTTCTTCAGATCTCCAAAAAGTCTTGGACAATAATTCTAAGGTGTTTGAAACTCCAAAAGGACTCCCACTTATTCGTGATCATGATCATTCTATTCATTTGATTCAGGGCAAACGTATAATTCATAATGACTTATAAACTTATAAATGCCAACTTCAAAG
>CM076580.1:1313998824-1314169125 GCA_034641835.2 Pinus albicaulis | reverse complement strand
CAACCATCCAAAAAACAAAACAAACCCTTGGCCTTCATAACTAGCCTAACATTTTTACCCAAAAGTTCAAAGACAAATCCATCTTTGCACTTACTAAGCTTGACAGAATCATCATCAATTTCATTTCTGTCAAAGTAGTCATTCATCTTGTCCACATGTTGAGATGCTGGGGGGTGGATTTACAAGAGGTGGAGTGGGCTGAAGTGGGGTGGTTTGAACAGTGGATGTAGGGTGAGAAGATGTGGATGGGCCAGGAATAGACTGTTGAGCTGATCTTGGATGAGAGACACCTAGATTGTGAAGGAAATCTAAATCAGGAGGTGTCGTTTCCCTGCTACCAAGATATTCACTTGTTTCTGGGGATGAAAGTGAAGACTCAGAGTCTATCCGAATTATCTCATCAAATGACCTAGTTCTGAATGGATTTACTAAGTCAACTTGTGATTGTTGTAGAGCCGAAAGATTTTCAGGGACTGAATTAGCTCTCAAGGGTGATCTGAAAACAGTTGATAATTTAATCCTGGGAGACTTCCAAAGGATACTTTCTGGGTTATCAACTATCTTGAGTGGATTAGGGTCTGGATGGGCTCTAGTGTGAATCTTTTTAGAAGCCACTATGCTGTGTTTTGAGACCCAACTAATAAGAAAAGTTTAACCAGATATGACAATCTTTAAGAGGTCAACTAATCTGTTTTCGCAAATTTAATCCTACAGTCCTCTAACTGAGTTTGACTAATATTATAATGATAAGGGTTCTTCCCAGTGGAGTCTTAAGGTCTGTTAAGGATTGTGGAGTCGCCAAGTGGAAATTTTTAGCTCCTTTCAGAGGTAAAAGGTCTTATGGTCCACCACCATGTTTATTTAATTCCAATCTGAAATATCTTTAGGTTTTCGTGAGTTGTTTTTAGTAGTGTGGTTTTTAAGAATATCCTAACTCTGTTTCAAAACTTAGCTACGGTTATGAGACAAAGGCAGTGTACTCTTATCGCTAAGCTAGCTGATTTTTCAAGGTTAGATAAAGTCTTATGAGAATCCTAGGGTTGACCTAGATTGTCATTGATTCAAACAAGTTTCATCATAACTACCTATCCTAGGCAGTGCTTGAAAAGGCTGCTTTTTACTCTCAAAGTGTTCTTGAATAAAGGGTTTTCTGAGGCCTCTAAAAGGTATTAAAAACACTCAGGGTCCCCAGCGGAGTCGCCAGAAATGTTAGGTCTCTGTAATTTATTAGCAAGATTGGCAGAGTCCAATTACAGAAACAACATCGTTTCAACCAACTTTGGGATTCTAGGATCTAGCACTCCTGAATCTGGAGAGGGATCTCTCTAATATGTACAAAGATGGATATTGTCTTTGAAGTTTAGAATAATGATATTAGGCTAGTTATGAAGTCCAAGGGTTTTGTTTGGTTTTTCCGGATGGTTGAACATAGCTGCTGTCTGAGGCGGAAAGATCTATTTGCAAATAGGTTCAAAGGTGAGAAGTTGCAAGCACCAGAATAAGATTTGATCAAGAAGAGAAGATGATGGCGGGTTTTAGTCCATTGGGCTATGGAGTCATAAGAGGATTTAATTGAAACAATCATGTTCAAGAGTGGTCTATGGGGCAAGTCATCTATGCCTAAGGATCTCTTTAAAGTTTGATTTATGGAATGGAGTGATACAATAAGAAAGGGGAAAAGACAGATGCAAAGCAAAGAGCAGCCCAGGATCTGGTAAGTACTTTGAAACTAGCCAGCCTTTGACCAGGCACTTAAGAGAAACATAGAAGCAAACTAGGATCTGGTAAGTGCTTTGAAACTATCCATCCTTTGATACACTTCTAATAGAAAGCATATAAAAACAAAGGGAAACACAAAGATCACACAGAATGGTCTAAGATCTGATAAGTACTTCGAAACTAGTCAGCTTTTAACACATCCTAAGGGAAACAATCAAATAGTTGAGCAAACAAGAAAGGGACTCAGGGCTAACCTTGATTTCCTCAATTCATCTTCACACAATATATATTGAAAGTAACATTTAAAAATAACATTCAGCTGTGACAATAAGATGAGGGAACGCCAGCATCCATGTACTTAGACTGAATTAAATCATTTTCAAATAACACAGTTGAAAGAAAACATTTAAATAAAAATTTCTCAGCCAGAAAAAGTTACTGATATACAGTAGGTCTTAACCCTGTTTAAACTGTTCTTTATAGTGGAAAATGAAACAAATTGAAAACAGAAACAAAATACAAGTTACAGTGAGAATAACATCACCATCAGCATAGACCAGGATCCCATAAATCAGCTTGTATTGATGCTTCAAACCGGTTACAATCTTCAGATCCAATGTTTTAATCCATCTCTCTTCACAACCTAACCTATCTGTTACAAGCAGAGCTCCAAGAGCCCATGAAAACACTATTTACAGTCAAGAGTTCCCGGTTCAATTACAATGCTTCAGCAATTACATTGACAACCAAACAATCCAACCCCTCGCTCATCTTCTATTGAAGTATTTATAGAAGGATGAGGAGGTGAGATCTAATGAAAAGATCTCAAATACAATTAATTCAGAATTAATGTCTTCCTGGCCCTTGGAGGCTCGATGAAGAAATCATACAGGTGTCCTGCTGCATTAATGGGTTTACACTTATGAAGTAAGCTCGGAGGGAGCTTTTGTTGACCTTTGAGGCTCTGTGCGGTGTTAAGGTTATTCTGCGGACATTCTTTCATTAAATTCCTGGCAGAAATAACTCTTCAGTTGTTCCGAGGCAGAGATCTGATCTTGTTCAATAAATTCAGCCTCTGATTGAGCGTCTTGAGACAATAGGTGGCACTGTAGTGGTTGAGGAATCAATGCGCCTCAAGTATGGCGGTGAAGGTCCTTTCTGTCTGATAAACACTTTAAGTTTTCTTTAAATCATGTTTTTAAATCGAGGATTAGGGTTTTGATAACTGTCTTAGCCGTAATCCCCGTAAAAACTGTCCTCAATCTTCATCTGCTGTGTTTTGTCTTCAAAACTGATACTCTTTAACTGTTCTTTTGAATAAAATAGTGTCTTGTCGATGTGCAGGGCCGCACTGGGCTTTTAAAGGCATCAATTCCCATGAAGCATTGAGAAAAAAATGGAGCGAAAACCCCGCAGATGGTTCTCTTTAACAGCTCAGAGGTGCAGGAAACGTCTTTCCCGGCCCTCTGCTCTCTTTCATTATACAAATGGAAAACCATTAAAACACCTGCAAAACACAAAAATGATTAAGAAATCCTGCGTTTTAGGTTTAAACTGCTTCGGAGGCGGGGAAGGAGCGTAACCGTTGGATCATGGAGCGGGGGTGCAGATTGACGGCGGAAATGCAACGGCGGGATGTAATGGGCAAAACCTTTGTAAATAAAAAAAAATATATCATTTTCGACTTTACAAAGGAAAAAAGCGTTTTTGTATGAAAGGCGGGGGTATCATATGGTGGGTCCGGCGGGACTGATCGCAAATCGCAAAAATGGAGAACGCGATGGCGGATTATGTGACGGAGAGAGAATGAGATATTGTGATTCGCGATGAGCGCTGGGGAAAAATGCAATTGGAGCGGTCGCATCGCAAATATTTGCGATGCGATCAGATCGCATCACAAATATTTTCGATGGATCAAACCTTTCAAACAATGAAAATGCGATTATGCGATGGGCGCCCGATTGCGGGCCATTGGGCGCATGGAGGACCATATGACCGAGGAGTTATATAGGGAAGGAGCTTATCACGGCGCAAAATTTCGATTTTGCGATGGATCGCAGCGCAGATTTTTGCGATGAACACTTTTAAAACAAGACTGCAATTGGGATTTCTGCGATCTGCGCTTTGCGACAAGCGCCAAAGGGTTTAGAACTCGGTTCCAGGGCGCGGGTATATGGATGAAAAAGGGTTAGGGGCCTAAGCTCGAGGGGGCTTAAGTCCTATACATAAAAACATGCATTTTCATGGCTTTTGAAGGGTTTTTTGAAGGAGATGAAGGTTTCGGTAAGGTTAAAAAGTGGGTTCTTAACCTTATAAAGGGGATTTTAATGAAATGGAAATGGAGAAAAATGAAATTGTGGGTTTTTTATGGGAAACGAAGAATAGAAAATGGGGTTAGTGTGGAAGAAAAGGAAGGAGAACAAGGGGTTATGCAGCAGTATTTAATCTTGGTATTTTTGAAGGATTTCAGAGGCTTTTATGGTGACTTTGAGAAAGTAGGATGGGCGGAGGAAAAATGGGGAGCCACTACAGGAGACCCCGAGAGTCAACAATTTTTATGGTAAATTTGTTCCTTGAAGGCAGATAGTTGCTTCACCTTTGGTATAACGACGGTGGTGGAGGCTAAATCGGTGATTGACATAACGGTGATTGAGCTAAATCGTCCACAATTTTTATAACTATGGGTTTACTTTAGATGGTCTGCCTGCTTTTAAGCAGGTCCCTTTGCCCGGTTGGGAATAGTTCAATAAAGGAATATTTGAAATGGTTAAGGTGCAATCGAGCGCACTAGTAGTAGCCCACGACGTAGTGGTCTGATGGTGTCGTAAATGCGATTCGTGTTTAGGCTTTTTTATTTGTACTCCCATCATGTAGATTTCATGGTGACTGCAGGAATATTCTAGGTTTTCTACGGTGTTTAGTAGTCCCTTGGTGAGAAAGGTTCTTATATGGAGTAAAATCTTGGGAAAGATCACTCTTTGCCTGGTCACTACGAAGCTTTTTATCTGGGGATATCCAAGACAGTGGTGAGTATAATGCCCATGCTCACCACATATTGAGCAGCTCAAATGGTTTGTTGAGAGGTGTATGTGTAGTTGGGCATTACTTGGATCTGGTTTTGATTCCGGTTGGAGTTACCCCCAGTCTGGGATCACAGTGGGCGCTGTTGGTTGCTGCCGCCCTTTCCAGGGTTCCCTTTGGGCTTGTTTTTTTATTTTTTCTTAACCACGTTAGGAGGGTGTTTCTCATGGTTATACTAGTGTGGTTGATTCTGGGACGGTTACATAAATTTCACCTGATCATTGGTTTGCGTAGGTGTTTCGTGTGCTTGGGACTGAGAATAACGTTGTCCCTTGTTTGCACCTGGCCGTTGAAGGGGAGCTATTCCGTCAGTGTTTCTTCCTGTGTACTGCGTCCCTTCAGCCGGAGGATAGGGTCCTCCCTGGTGATACGCTTGCGCCCTAGTAGTCAAATCTTGCTGAGGCATGTGATGACTTTGAAATCTGGGTTGAGACATGTTTTGGGTAGAATTTTGTGAGTAACCGGGATTGGAACTACTGCTGCCTGGGTACCCTTGGGTCATTGACCCAATTAGTCCGTCTAAGGAGTTCGACGAGTCTTGCAATTCTTGATAAGTTTGCAGGCGCGAGGCATTAGGAAGGATATTGTAAATGCATCCTGACTACGTATTTTGGGCTTTACTGATTGCGTCCTCTTCGGATGTGGGGTATTGTTGCACCACATCCTTTCAAATCTCCACCATCAGAGTTTTCAAGAATAAATCTAAGAGGACCCGATCGTCGAGTTTAGCTTTGCATAAACTACGACGCCGCCTCCACCCATAAAGATGGTCAGAGATATAGATGGCGGGGGTTTGTCTAAAATGAGTTAGTAACTCCATTCCTGAATCATGGTGAATGGGTATCTGAAAATAAGTGAGGAATGCAGTAGTGAGGGTGCTAAAGGTTCCATGTGAAGCAGGGGGTTGCTCCACGTACCATTTCGCAGCTACTCCCATAAGAGTGCGTTAAAATAGCCTCAATCGAATAGTGTCGTTGATGGTACTATTTGATGAGCACCACAGGTGAAAGGTCATTATATGATTACCTGGGTCTTTCGCTTGCTTGCCTTCAATCTTTGATATATCCGAAGGGAGTTTCGTGGGCATGGAAGGCCATGAAGGATCGTGTGCGATGGGGTCATTTGGGAGCTTGGTTAAATCGGGTAGATTCAACGCAGCTGGGAAGGGTGACTGGGAGGTTGACGCCATGGAAACGTATGAAGACACGAAGTTCTGGTTAGAATGAGGGTTAGTCTGTGACGTACCCTGATGTGTTTTCAGCTGGCTTCCCAAATGGGACGTTCTCCTCTGCTCGTTAGGGGTCGAGGGGGGAGTGGTGTGCGGTGTGGTGTTGGGAGACCGACTAGGGTTCCCAACTATGGTTGCTCCAATGAAATATGAACCAATGACGGTGGCAGTGTTCCATCTTTGACGCCTGAATGGTGAAAGACCTGGAACCCCTCCCTGTAATGGGGGATGGTCCAAAAGACGCCTAGATCGACGAGGCTCCGTTGGGACCATTTGGGTGTCGACCAGTATAGGTTTTGGGAAAATTTGAGGGGATAGAGTCTAGGTCAAAGAAAAATTATGGCCACATACATAAAACAAAGCGAAAATAGAATGATTTTCCCTTTAACTTAATCTATGTGATCAATCAAGAAAAAATATGGTTTTTGTTTGTTTTGCGCATGATACTCAAAATCCTAGAAGACCTATGCGTCCTCACACACTCAAAAGTAACTGGGCCTTGAGAATATTTCTTGCGAGTGCTGGGACAATGTCCCATAAGAGCTAGCGACGCCCCCCGTAAGCTGCAGATAATCCACCAAGGTAAGGGTAGAGGGTCTGGTGCTTGCCTGCACCGTCACCTATAGGGTAAAGGATGCCCTAGTTTTTTGCCACTAAGAACCACTGTCCCACGTGAGCGTTTGAGTCTTGGGCTTCTTGGTAGTCAGCTAACAGTACCGAGTATCAGCCAGGTCAAGTAGCCCCAACTGATACCGCATGCACTACGCCTAAGCCTAACCCCCTCTGAATCGGGTCTCTACCACACTCAGGTTTTCTTTTCCATGAGCTGATAGGTGGATTTTGAAGCTCCCTAAATACACAACTTCTATGTTTCAATTTGAAGTTTGATCAAGGCGGCTTACTGGATGCCTACCCCCTTGATCCTAACTTAATCTATTAGTTCTTTTGTGGCCCCTGTGGGGAGAATTTAGTGAGTTGGTTTAAGTTAGTTTTAGGTGGCTTTCTTTGCTTAGTGGGTGAGTGTGTGTGAGCATAAGGTGAACAAGCTCATAGTTTTAACATTTGGATATCGGTGATCCTTTACAAAAGAACCCCTAGTTAAACTACGTTATCTTGTTCCTGGATCAAAATGGAAAACGTGTGCGCATAATGGGCCACTTTCAAATCTTCCTAGTTAATCTATGTGACTAACTAAAGGGAGATGACGAATCGCAAAAATAGAGCGTTCATATGCTTGTCTAGGATCACCGAATGGTGCAAAGGCAACAGATATTACTTGCTCTAATCGGCGATTCAGTCCTAGTCCCGTAATTTCCTAAAGAAAAAATTGAGTTAAACTAAACAATTTCTACACTATAAAATAAAAATAGCTTACTTGGACTAGTTAATCTAAGTGTGCATACCAGAATTTGCAAAACATAAATCGTTCGGAAAGCAATGGTGAATTCACCCCCTACTTAAACTATGTGAAGATTTTTTGCAAAAATCAACTTAAAGAGAAACTAACTCTATGCCTACAGAAAGCAACAAAAGTGAGTTCTCAGAAGCTGTGGGGTATCAACACAAGTGCTGGCAGATACATTAGGGGCTGCCCAGCACACTACAAGCAGAAAAATGTAGAATATAGGGAGAAAAATCTCATTCTGCCATTTGCGCGCAAAAAACCTTAACAGGTGCGCCTTCTTGCGCGCAGGTCAGAGCTGAACGTGCGCCCTGCACGTCTGTGAGGAAATATTGCGCGCAAAAATCTTGCAAGTAAAAAATATTAGGAGTTTCCTTCTTCATTCTGTCACTCCAGTGATTCTAGGGACTGCAAGATGGGTCAGAGGATTGTCAGCTCCACACCATCATAGACAAAGGGTCTCTTGCAAAAGATGGCACAACCACATAAACTTGGAACACGTCAGTGGAGTCGCCATTCCTGTTGTGGTGGATTAGTCGCACGGGTGTACGAAATCGCACCAATTTAAAGAGTGTGGTCTACTCTTTAAACTATTGGTAACAGACAGAAAGTGGTGGAGCTCAAAAGCACACAATTCAGTGAAAAAAGTATGCGAATGTATGCTCTAAGTAAACTAAAACTAAAACACAAATATACAAAAGCTATCAAAGAGAGTCAAAACGATAATAATACCAACGACGGCTCAAAGGCCTCTACTTATTAAACGTTTGAAACAGAGAAGAAATTTTACCCACTTGCCAAAGGGCACCTAGGCAATGGCTCTAGGTCCTGATGCAAGGATGTTGCCTTCCAAGCTTTGCCTCTGATGCAGTCTCCCTCTCTCTCTGTCGTGGTGGACTAGGATTGTTGGGTGGCCAACGATCGAGTCCTCTTCAGCTCCAGCTTCAGGTCAAACACTGCTGGTGTTTCTTGGGAAACTTTGGTTTCATATAAGGAGTAACTGTGCTTTGCTTGGTGTGGTCCAGGAAAGCGACATTTTTCCATTTCCAGGAATGCACACTTATAGGGCAAAAAGGCGTGCAAAAGGTGCTCTTCTCGAAGGATTAAGCGCGCATTTCACCATTTAAGACTAGTTCAAATCTGATTTTCTCAAAACCTTAGAGATTTTAAATACTTCTTGATTCCATAATGTGTTCCTGCCCTGTAAATCCTTAGGCTTGACATTAATTAATGTCATCTTCTGTTGTATGATTTTCCAGTGTTAACAGTGGTTACATGCATTATCTGATTTAGTTTTCGTTAACTTCTTTCTCTTCCTGCACCCTGTTAGGGAGGAAGGGCCCTCCTCTTTAGCAGGGATTGCAGCTGTTAAGGTATATGTGTATATATCTATTTCTTATTTTGTTTATGTTTCAGTAAAAGTTTTGTTGTTGTTGTTTTAGCTGTGAATAGATATGCTTCAATTCCAATGTTTTATATGTTGTTACACATATGAGATCAAAGATACCAGCTGGGTAATTGTTGTGTGGCACGCTCGGATAGATTAATTGAGGTGTGATTACAGTCTTGTAGATCATTTTATTTCTGCATGAGTGATTTACTTCCAGCATTTACTTCTGCAACGATTTCTTTTATTTGGAATTGATTTTGGTTGGGTGTATTGGCATAGACAGTGCATCTGTCATTGAAATAAAATAAGTCCCTGGATTGATAATTTATGTGTATTGTTGTATTCATTTAATAGTGATTAATACAGCCCAACACCTGGCGAGCTTATGGATTTGGGTAAATGTGCGACGGGTGGTTACAAATAGTTTTTCCTTCTGTACTATATGGCTCCTCATTAGAATTAGTGCTTTCAGCAAAATCAACCATGTCTCCCTATAGAAATCTCAGAACCTATTTTAGGAAATCTAAATTAACTGCACTAAGGATTTGCTTATCTAAATCCTTGCTCAGTTTTATTTGACCCCCATCCTCCTACATATCATTATTAGGTTGTTTTGTAGTTGAAGGCTTAAAATTATGTGGTATATCCTCCAAAAGAAAATTTATGATATTTGCAAAGCTAATGGATATCTGCAAAGTACAATTTGGCCTAGATAAAGAAAAACCAACAATTTGCAAGACATCACTGAGCAACCAATCATTACTAGGAAGTTGTGAAGTTGTATATGTAGGAAGAAAATTTAGGAGAATTGGCAAAAAAATTGCTATTTGTTGAATTTAATAAGGCCAAAAACCTTGACTTATGACAAACTACTTCAGATTTGGGAATAACTTCCATAGAAAAGGAATGGACAAAATATGTGATGGAAAAATCAAATTGAAATTCGTAGAGTGATCAGGTTCCAATTATTTTATGTAAAAATGGAGGCATTTTCAGAGTGTCTCTGTTGTAACAGTTTCATGTAATTAATATGGAAAGTAAGTTTTTTTACTTTCAAAATTTGATCAAAGTTAGTTATGTGAATGTTTTGTAAAACAATTTGATCAATAAAGGATATTCATTTGGTTAATCTCCTTACATGCTACATTGAACCTTTCTAATATGTGGCATCATTCATTACTAGAATGATTTCATCCAATGTTGATTCACAATTTGGTCGATTTCTCAGCAGGATTCATTCACTAATTAAGAGAGCCATGTTAATCTTCTTAATCATTCATTTCCATATCAGTGTTCACAAACTTAAGTCCCCATAACATAATTACAATGGAACCAGTCATAGTGAATCTAACATGAATATTAACTGATATATCTATTTTAACTTATTTATTGTTCTATGGTAACTTATGTTGAAATTTTGTACTTAATTAATATTATAAACACCAAGTTGACATGCCTCCCTTGAGCTTGAAGAGAACCCACTCTAAACTGAGAGATGTTGTTGAGGAAGCAATGGAAATGTTTATGAGTTTCTCCAAGCTTGTTCCAAATGGTTTTGGGGACTTTAAGTTTAAGAGACAAACAAATATTAGCGTTTTTGTTTTAACAAGTTTAATTCCATAGAATTGTAGTTCATCTACAACACTGTGATGAGGATGAGCTAGTTGAAGACCTTGTTGTTTGTCGATTGACTCCACCAAGGGACAAAATCATTTTCCTCTTGAACAAAATGACTCGTTACATGTATTCATGGTGAGAGCGGGAAACAACTTTCAAAGAAAGGATATCTCACTAGGGACTCCACAAAGAGGGATCTAACCTTTTCAATTTGGCATACAATGTGAATCCCATGTCTAAAGTACTTGACGAGTTGGCAGTGGGTTCGATAATATGATGAACCAAGTTCTTTTCAATTAGAGAATTAAAATTCTTGAAAGTGATCATAACTTAGGTGAACAAGAATATTTTGATGATGATGTGCCCCTCAAAATAGAGCAGAAACAATAGACCTTTCCCTGTATGTAAATCCCAATGTTGTCATATAAAAATACTCATCCACTCATCCCAGTACAGGGGATGTCCAGCTCCTAAAATACAGGAATGATGCTGCATTTTTCAACATCTAGCACATACTTTTGAAGAAGAGTACTTTGAAGTTTTTGATTGTAATGAACATCTTCCAGGTTTTGTAAACATTTGAAGTGTTGTTGAAAATTTGGTATGTAATGCTAATTTGTGAGCTAATAACAATAAAGATGTATTGTCTTTTCCGCTTGTTTTTCTGAACATAATGTTTAATCACCTGAAGTTATGAATAAAAAAGGAGGCATGTGAAGCTCCTAAGTTTGATAATAATAATCCATGTGTTTTGAATGCATCATTTGATGAATAATATGATGGATGTGAGGCCAGCAATAGGCATATTTTCCGTCAAGTGATGGTGAGAAAGAAAGAGGCTCAAGCAAAAGTACTAGAAAACAATAAGTGACCCTTTTTTTGGCATCACCCCTCCTCTCCTTCCTATATAGAGTTGGCTCTTGAAGGATTAAAAAATTATCTGAATTTAAGAATGGAAATGATGAGGTGTATTCCAAAGATGGCTTCTCTGGGTGATGCATTCATCCTAGCTATTGAAGATGGAACTCATGCCAAAATAGGACTGTTGGAGTGAAGGGTGAACATGTCTACAAATTTTGTTAAGAATGCAGGGATAACTCAACGTATTGCACTTGCAATATGGTTGTTTTTAATATGCTCATTAAGTCAATTGATAAAAAGGACCTCCAAATCTTCTTTGGGATCTGCTAAAATCTTTAGTTATACCTTTGTAAGTGTGTTGCAGCAAACCCTAATTATACCTTTTGTAATGTGTTGTAGTATTTCTCAAACGAACATCTCTCTAGAAGTAATTTGTGTGAACAAAATTACTTTTTCAAAATCTTTGTTGGATTAGTGTTGTTTATGATGAGTCTATAGCCTTTGTTGGCCCTCGTTTTTTATCCAATTTTGTTTAAGTAAATACACTTTTTTACCATGCTATCCATCCATATACCATCCATATTCACTCTATTTTTACCAATTAATGCATATCCAGGTACATAAATTAATTTTTTCAATTTTTAGAATTTCTTATAAAAATTGAATTTTAAGTGCATTTTTGGACTGGACCAGAAATTCCCGTAATGGCTTCATTGATGTCATACTTTCAAGGAACCTGGGCTTGAGCTGAGAAAATTTCTAGAAAGCTTGGGAACTAAGAATGGATGTACACCTATTGGTTCGGTCAAACTGAGCTTAAACAGGCCCGGACAAAGGCGGTCAAACAATACATGTTTTTATGGAAATCCCTAGGAAATAGGTCAAATTTAGCATTTTATGGGATTTTCCAGATTTTGAGAGATTAGATGGATGAGCTCAACCTGAATAGATAGGATAAGGATAGAAATGGATTTTGGAGACATTTTAAATGAGTTTGTTTCATATTTCTCTATTTAAGCCTAAGACATTGAAGGCATTCATATGTAGAATTTGTATAACTTCACTTTGATATTTCTGAAACTTTGACAGCTAATTGAAGAACCTGTTCTATATCCTTTTCTACTGATCTATATGGTGAATTATTGATTTATTTTAGCTGAAAGTACTCCGAGTGTTCGAGGCAAGGGTAGAGGGCCCCCACACCGAGCTAAGTGCACTTTCTGGTTAATTTAGTTGAAACTTCCTGAACTAGTTTTGTTTTATGCTTAATCAGTTAATTAGATGTATGATGATATGTTATGATTTTTGATGAATCTAATTCTAATTATATTCTGCATATGAAGGGTCAAACCAGTGTTTAAATTAAACATTCCTTCTATCTGATCGAGAACTAGAAACTAGAATTCATCTTTTTTGCTTTTAAATGATTTTCTGAATTTCCTGTTTTCTAACAATGGAATTAATGATAATGAATCTATAATGAAGGACATCAAGGATCTCCTTAGTTAGGAGCCTCTTCTATTATTATTTCATGCATCTTGATCTACTGTTCATTAGTGGTTTTTGGTTTTTGTTTCATGAAGTAGTATTGTAAAGCAGGACAAACAAGTTCTCCTAAGTTAGGAGCTTCTCCTTCTTCTTATTACATAATTGAATTAGAAATTATTTAGTTAAGTTTTATATTTTTAATATGCATTTCCTTCAATATTAATAATTCATATTCTAAACTTGACTATAGTTGAAATCCATATATCTTGGAAATGCTTCTAAGTTCTACAAGCCCAAATTGATAATAAAATAATTGTGTTAGTTTACCCAGTAAACAGACCCAAAATTTTTGGCGTCATTGCCAGGGAAGCATATTTTAATGTGGTCAAATAGGAAGATAAAAAAAAAAAAACAAATGAACATCAAAAACAACAAAAACATAGTTTTTCTTCTAGTATGTTTCTTTATGCTTAGAGATGGAGATAAGAAGGGTAGATTTGTTAAACAAAACACACCAACAATTCATCCATCCACATGACTAACAACACCAGTTGTTGGAAGACCTACTTTAGAGGAGTTAGAGGAAAAACAAAGATCGGGACAAAGGTTAACTCTAGTTGAAAGAAAAATCTTGTTAGCCTTGGAGGTAAAAAGAAAGCAATCACCAAAAGAAATTCCTTCCTTAGGAAAACAAAAGGAAATAAGAAAACCAATTGTTGAACAACTAGAGCAACCTGTCCTTGAACAAATTAAAGTAGTTGAGGAAATACCAAATCAACCTCATATTGAAACACTACAAATGTTTGAATAGTAAATGGCCGAAGAGGGAAAAGGATCTAATATCCCAATCATGACTCCTGAAAAAATAATTGAATATGAGAGACAACAAAGGGAATGGAAAAAAAAAAAGGAGGAAGAAAAGAAATTGGAAGCAGATAGAAATAGAGATGAAGATATAAGAACATAAGCACTAATAAGGAGAGAAGAAGAAGCAAGAAGAGAAAATCGAAACAAAAGACTACATGACAATGAACATGAAAATGATAATGATTGGGGAGCTGCTTTTGGCTTTCCAATATTAGATACAAGAGCAATATTAGGAGAAAAAGTGAAAATGAAAAACATTCCACCTTCTGTATTGCCTAACTTTTATTGAATGTCAACATAAGATCCTGATTCATTTATGTTTGAGTTTGATATCTTTGTTGGCCGGATAAATTGATCTTGTGGAAAAGACAGATCTCCCTAGTATCAGAAGATAGTCTAGCAACAAACAGACAATTAAATCTATCTTTCTCTAGATATATAATGATTTATAAGTAAATGCTACAAAGGTGTTACGATCCTACCTTGATCCAACGCTTGTTTGTAGTAGTCGTCCTTCGGTCGCCCGAAAGAGTTATCTTTGAAGATCTGCAATCACAAACAAACAAACATCAAATAGCACCTGCATAGCATATATTCATAAATCATATCTATTATGGTGATCAAGGAATCCATAAAATAAACAATCAATTGACAGCTTATTGAGAAAAAAAAACTTATTTGTATTAACTTTGAAATAGTAGAAGAACCTTACAACCTTTTCAGCCTTGATGTTGAACAGGTCTGCCCGGGGTCCGAAGCAGGAATTTCCTTTACTCCGACAAGCCTTGCACTCTTCCAACTGAGATACATATAGGTATGTAATCTTTCCTCATAAAATCTCAGCTAAAGGAGTCTAAGTTCCAACAACACTTTTCCTCAAATAACACTAAAGCTTGAACTCATCAATTGTTTTGTCCATCAGTAACCCTTTGAGGCTGCCCTATGCCTCTTTTTATAGTGCAAAAGAGGAGGTTACAGTTCCACCTATGAAGGGATAGAATCCTCCTTCAAAGGGTAAGCTCCTCACATCAAGGGGTTAGCTCCTTAAGGCATGGGATACATGAACCTGAAAAGAGCAGACTTGATATTGCAAGATTCCTTCCAGAAGCTTCTAAAAATGACTGAAAGTGAGATTTTTGAGTTTACTTGGGCCCTTTTAATCTTTTACATGGGTCTGCACCCTTAACACAGAGGAAGTGCGATCAGGTACGCAGGAGACATGACCATTAGGTGTGGGACCGCATGTAAGACAAAGAGAAAGAGCGATACCAGAGTTTTAGAGACTTTTGAGAGCTTTTCTCTTATTTTCAAGGCTTGATATGAGGAACTGATGTTTTATACTTGCAAAGGAGGAAAGTATGAGTGATAATGAACTCATACAGATAGCAGAATGTCAAGGTGACAATTTTCAGTGCAACAGATTGCCTCCTAAAGTGCGAAGTCTGTAATATATGAAGATAGAGTTTGTCATGTATGAACAGTGAAGTACTTTATCATTTCAAGGATCATCCTGTGGACACCCCAGTCGGAACCTATAAAAACATTCAATGAAAAATATATATATGTAGACATATCATCGCTGAGGTAGGTATTCCCATACTCAGATCAAAACTAACTAGAAAACAGACTTAAACTGTTCTGATACAGGAATGATTTTTCAATACATCAACAGTATAGACATGTGTAGACACAGTATGGATGCAGCCATATTTTTATGAATAGTCCACTGTATAAATGAATAACAAAATTCCTCGCAACCTGAATGGTAGAAACTAGATCCAGGGTCTTTATTTTCGCTTCTCGAACTAGTACGATTCTATCCATGTGACTGAATGTGTCGAAGTCGAACATGGTAGAAACCACTTGATTATCAGTCAATAATGTGAACTGTTAACAAGTGTCAGAGTAACCACCAGTATTGTCAATGGCCCTCAAAGTACTCAGTACAATCCATGAAATGTGAATGAATGAGCTTAAGTCGAACATGTCACGGAATCATTCGATCGAAGGTCAATGATGCAACCTGTCGTCGAAGGCGAGAAACCTGCCATTGAGGCATGCAGATTTCAAGGTACTAAAGATTTCTAGATCGACTTCCTAGATAATGAGCTGTCGTCGATAGAAAGTGATCCGTCGTAGGCATGCCCACAATACGAAATCATAGATCAAGTTTTGAAGAAACATATTGGCAAGGACTGACTCAGGGATGGTCAAAATGGAAGACAAATATTTTGCAGATGAATGGTTTGCTTGAACTGTCCTCTTGAACACATAACGACACTGCAGATGGCTTGGTGACAATTGACCCAAAGCTAATACCCAGAAACTAGCTGAAGACTTTCAATATGGTTTGATTAAATTTTAGGCAAATGATTTTCCCAACCCAGGTGAACAAAAGTGTCATGTTCAAGAGTGGTTAACGGTTTTCTGAATAATCAAAATGTAACAAACAGGTTCATTTTTCTCTCTTTTCCCCCACCATTTCTGGCAAGTACCTCTTTATTTTTGACAAGCTTGAGGAGGATAACATTTGCTTGTTTATAAGCTCATCTTTCGGATGAGTCCAACTTAGTTTAAGATTCGAACCCTAAGAAGGAGTGGTTCGTTCCTGTTTAAAATTGAACAGGCCCTTTACTGTTAAACTTTAATGAGTCCAATATAGGAGAAACTTGGTGTTTTTCAATTTTAGGGAGTCAGAAGAAAAAACTTAAGCAAATTCCGTGGGTGTACTTTTTCGTAAATTTAGTCTCTCGAGCCCGAAAAAGGATAAAATAACGTGGGAGAGAACTCTATTGACCGTAATTAGTCAACGTATACATTTTTTGTAAATAGTCCATTTCAGTTCGTAAAAGGGGTAAACTTACACTGAAGGGACAATCATTCATTTACTTTAACGAGTTCGAATAGTCAGGTACTCGACAATATTTTCTTTTTTAGAGAGTTTGAAAAGGGCTTAAAAGAGAACTCCAAGGTTTCGCTTTTTCGTAAGTTTTAATGAGTTCGAAAAAGGGATAAGAATGTACTCATGGTTTTCACTTTTTCGTAAGTTTTAACGAGTTCAAAAAAGGGATAAAAATATACTCCTGTGGCCGACTTTCAATTTATTTTACGAGTAGGAAAAGACAGAAAGAACTCGGCATTTTCATGTGTTTTACGAGAATGAAAGATAGCAAAATAATCTCGGGATTTTCATGAGTTTAACGAGTCTTGAAAATAATAACCAAAATGGAGAGAGTCTGAAAAGGGCTTAAAAGAGAACTCCAGGGTTTTGCTTTTTCGTAAGTTTTAACGAGTTCGAAAAAGGGATAAGAATGTACTCATGGTTTTCAATTTTTCGTAAGTTTTAACGAGTTTGAAAAAGGGATAAAAATATACTCCTGTGGCCGACTTTCAATTTAATTTACGAGCAAGAAAAGACGGAAAGAACTCAGCATTTTCATGTGTTTTACGAGAATGAAAGATAGCAAAATAATCTCGGGATTTTCATGAGTTTAACGAGTCTTGAAAATAATAACCGAAATGGACTCAAGATAGTTTTCATTTTTACAAAATCTTGAAACAGAGAAAAACTATACTTCAGATAGGTTTTAATGCCCCCCTAAGCGTAATCTGTTAGAGCGCATGCCCCCCAACTTCATTTCATTCAACTAAGTAGACTACTAGTAATTAATAGCTGGATGGAATGAAGGTTCATTTACGAGATCATATGAAAGACCCAACCTAAAACTGTAAGAAATTTATGCAAAAACTGAAATAACTAACCTAAATATACGACTTAACATTTACGAGATCTAGTCAAAGACTCGACTCAATTAGGGGAGGATTTGTTTCATTTTTTAACGAGCTTGACACAGGAAAAGAAATATGCTCATGGCAACGTGTTTCATTTTTTAACGAGGTTGACACAGTAACAAGAACTATCCTCACCTACATGCTTCATTTTTTAACGAGGTTGATACAGTAACAAGAACTTTCCTCTTGATCCACTGATTCATGTTTAACGAGGTTGAAACAGTAAAAGGAACTTTCCTCATACTTGATTCATTTTTTTACAAGGTTGACTCAGTAACAGGAACCATCCTCAGAAACTATTTATTTCTAATCTATTAATCTACTCTCTACAATCTACCTACTGATTCATTTTTTAATGAAGTTGACACAGGAAAAGAACTGTCCTCATACCTGATTCATTTTTTAACGAGGTTGACTCAGTAACAAGAACTATCCTCTAACCAACTGATTCATTTTTTAACGAGGTTGACACAGTAAAAGGAACTATCCTCATAAGAATATGTTTCATTTTTTAACGAGGTTGACACAGGAAAAGAACTTTCCTCTTGGAAGCTTGTTTCATTTTTTTTAACGAGCTTGACACAAGAAAAGGAACTATGCTCTCGACTAACTAATTCATTTTTAAATGAGGTTGACACAGTAAAAGGAACTATCCTCACACTCACTGATTCATTTTTTAACGAGGTTGACACAGTAAAAGGAACTATCCTCAGGCCACTGATTCATTTTTTAACGAGGTTGACACAGTAAAAGGAACTATCTCAGACCCAAATTCATTTTTAAAGAGGTTGACCTGATGAAAAGGGAACTATCCTCGGTGACCTTATCATGGTTTCAAATGGAAGAAAGAGACATGTCAATGGACACACCTTGATCATGGCTTCCAAGAGGTCTTCATCGAAGGAAGAATAGTTCTCACGGAAGGAACATAATCGAGGACTCAAAGGGATAAGAACGATTTCAGCAAATAATCCCGAGTTTTCCTTGACAGTCTTGGATCTAAGTCAAAAAAGGAAGTCGAAAAGCCAGTGAGAGGCTTGCTACATCGATAGCGAAAACATGGTACTGGTTGCCACATAATTAAATTGTGGTGGGGTAGATACCACTTTCTTATCAGGAACATTCAGGGTTGTCAGATTATTGGTAATCGAATCAAGACTAGGGAATGAAAGCTGGTCTACAGTCACAATATTTCCATTGTGAGGGAAAGACATCACGTGAAAGAGTGTCGATATGAAAAATTTCATTGCATAGACATATTCTTGCCCAAGGAGTAAATTGAAATCCAAGGGGCCTCGAACTACCATAATATCAATACAGACAATTTTACCTTCCAAAGTAATATAAAACTTAGGAAGGATCCTTAAAGTGCTATGGTTGCATTAAAAGCTTTGGTCTGGCATGTCGGCATAAGTTGAGGGGCAATCCGTTCCAAAGCGATTGAGATAAGGATTTAACGAAGCACCTTCATCTATATCAATGCGGTGTATGCTCTACCACTAGCAGCCTTCACAATGATTTGGAAAGGGATGGAGGAAGGAAGACAAGGTTCTGTAAGTCTATTCCAATCAAATGAAAAGACCTCAGTACTTGGAGGGGGTTCTGTAGAAACAGGTGAAATGCCCCCTGACATAGAAGAATTTGATGTAACAAGAAGAAACTGAGTGGTATGAAGTTCACTTTCTTTAGGGAGAGCGGGATCAACCGAATGGGAAATTGAGTCAACCACTTGATCAACTAGTGGATCATCAACCTGAGTGATATGAGTTTCACTTTCCAATGGAAGAGTGGGATAGACTGTACTTGGAATTAGATCAATCACTCCTTCAATTGACGGTAGGTTGGGAGAAAGTTGACGGTAACCAGTTGGAAGTTCTTGATGTGGAATAGTAAGGTTTTCCAACAATTTTGAGGCCTCATCCATGTGAGGGAAAATGTGAGTCTAATGACTCCCTTTACGCAACTTACAAGGAAACCTAACTTTACCCTTTTTCCCAGGAACCTGACTATCACTGGTTGATGGATCAACGAAAAGTTGATGAGATTTTTCTGACCATACTTCCAAGACCTTTGGAATACTAGGACAATTGATAAGGAAGTGGTCACCCTTACAAAGCCTGCAAGGGTATTTGGGTTTACGATGCATGTTGGAGGTTTCCTCAACACTACTAACATTTACATCCATGGTTGGTTGGTTGACTTCTTTCTTATCTTGCTTCTTCTTCTTCTTCTTCTTCCCTTTCTTCTTCTTCTTAGTCACCTGGTTACTAGCGTCAAGGATTTTACCAAGCGAAGAGGAACAAAGGGAGGAAGACATATTGGGTGAAGAAGGTAAAGGGTCAACAGAAGGTTGGTGATGTTGAGATGGTGAACTCTATTGAGGTGAAGCATCCGGTTGAGGTGGAAAAATTGGAGTATTCTGGGCCAACGAAGTTGAAAATAACCATATCGGTAAACCTATCGTAAATCCAGGTAATGAAAATATAGCCATATAAGGAGGACCAAAATTTCCAAAGCAAGGAAAAGCACTAGGATTCTCGTTAAGAGGGGTTCCTTGGTTGGTATATTCCGGAACAGTTGCCATTAGATTCAACTTCAGTTAATTTTATTAACAATTTAAAACTAAAATTAACAATTCACAATTCACACCTAACAATTAAAATTCACAAATCACACCTATGGTCTCTAAAAGTAAAAACAAACAAATGAACACGTGCTATCAAATCTAGGAGTCAAACCACACACAAACAGTAGATTCCCGCACTAAAAACACTAGTTGGTGATGAAATCCAACATCGTAGAATTTTAATGCAGAAATGGCGGTTGGAACAGTTACCCCGACAACCTGCTTAATGAAACAAACCGGTGCAAGTTTCTCCACTATAAACCATATCGAGTGAAGATAACCCTCCGGAGAGTCCAAGTGCGTCTGTTAGAGCGTACCTCCGAGAATACAGTGGGATCTTCCTCCACCCAGTCACCACAGGAAAGAATCCATATAGTTGATGTACTTGAGGTCTGACAGACAAATATACAGGGGAACGGTCTGATCCGATGACACGCAAGGCTGAGTAACAAAGCTCAATCCCCTTAAAGGCTCATACGACATAATCCAAGGTTCTTGAGCAAGTGACACTAGGCTCCTCATTGTCAATCGAGGTTTACGGGTTGTTAGCTCGTGTATATACTATATAGTTCCCAATGAGGACGGATTACCTCACTAGTTCGGATATGATCTCGTGCTTGACTCCTTTAAGGAGCTGAGCATACTTACAACAGTTGGAATTTTCCCTCATGAGATAGACTACTTGTTTGTTTTACTATCTTGGAGAGTTAACTAAAACCTATTCCAAGACACTAGCCTAAGCTATGTTGGTGGAAAGAGCCCTAAAAATGTAAAATTACTAGATGAATTTTAAGTAAGCACTGTGTTATTTAGGCTGTTATTACTCAAAGGGTAAATGGATATGAAACCAATGGTGTTATGACCCGACCCAAAACTGAATGCAATCGAATATGATAATATAATCCTTTCAATTCGATGAATCCTAACTAAAGTAAGGAGAGAGTTTCCATTCAGTTCCAACAATGAAAAAAATTGATCACTAAGAGAAAATATAACAAATTCTCTAATGCACTAATTTCATCAAGAAAAACTAATGCTAATCAATTCAAAACATTTTTTTTATATTTGTGTTTTTAAAACAAGCATAAAAACATGTAAATTCAAATTAAAGAAACTGATCTAAATCTACGATTGATTTTTCAGAATGTAAACTATGCAGTTGTAATATATGCGCAATTCACTTGAAAAGTATGCAAATGTCATCTATGCACATTTTTCATTCATATTCTGAAAATGAGAATTCTAATTATGCAAATGTGATATATGCAAGAGAATTATCAAACACAAGATGATTCTAATGTAATCTAAGAACCAATCAAGTGCAAGTAAAGAAAATTGGGTGAGAGTTCCAAAGATCAAAAATAAAAATACTCAAAGGCGATTAACACTCATACACAATTTAGCCCCCCCGCCCCCGGCGAATGAGGGGGGATTTTTTTTTTTGCAAAAATATGCAAAGTCGTGAAAAGACTGAGACAAACATCCAAGTAATGACGAAAGGAAATAAAATTAAGAATTTCTCAAAAAGAGACTCAAAACACCCAATTAACTTAACGGAGATTGATGAGATGAAAAATTTGCTGAAAGAAACTCATAAACAAGGCTTTTTGACAGAAAAATACAGATCTAGGTAGATGCTAAGAATCCTAAATTAAATCTAAACTTAAACTGGAAGGAGAAATCTTAAGTTTTTCAAAAATTGAAAGGGTCCGCAGGCTCTAGAGCAAACAGGTGCGGTCCCGCACTAGTTACTCAAGGAAATTGCGAAGATGCCCGCACTGTGTGTGAAGACAAAGTGCGGTCCCCAGAAAATTTCAAGAAAAACACAAAAGACTTCAAAACTTTTCAAAGCAAAGTAAACCTAAGCCACCCAAGCCAATATACATCAATCAAAAACCAGAAAAAATCATTTTCTCAAGTCAAAACAAAGGAAAACCAAAAATCAAAAACCATTCCCCAGTGGAGTCGCCAATTTGTTGGCCAGATAAATCGATCTTGCGGACAAGACCGATCTCCCTAGTATCAGAAGATATTCTAACAACAAACAGACAATTAAATCTATCTTTCTCTAGATATATAACAATTTATAAGTAAATGCTACAAAGGTGTTACGATCCTATCTTGATCCAACGCTTGTTTGTAGTAGTCGTCCTTCGGTCACCCGAAAGAGTTATCTTCGAAGATCTGCAATCACAAACAAAAAAACATCAAATAGCACCTACATAGCATATATTCATAAATCATATCTATTATGGTGATCAAGGAATCCATAAAATAAAAAATCAATTGACAGCTTATTGAGAAAAACAAACTTATTTGTATTAACTTTGAAATAGTAGAAGAACCTTACAACCTTTTCAACCTTGATGTTGAACAGGTCTTCCTGGGGTCCGGAGCAGGAATTTTCTTTACTCTGACAAGCCTTGCACTCTTCCAACTGAGATACATACAGGTATGTAATCTTTCCTCATAAAATCTCAGCTAAAGGAGTTTAAGTTCCAACAGCACTTTACCTCAATTAACACTAAAGATTGAACTCATCAATTGTTTTGTAACTCCCTTTGTAACCCTTTGAGGCTGCCCTATGCCTCTTTTTATAGTGCAAAAGAGGAGGTTACAGTTCCACCTATGAAGGGATAGAATCCTCCTTCAAAGGGATAAGCTCCTCACATCAAGGGGTTAGCTCCTTAAGGCATGGGATACATGGACTTGAAAAGAGCGGACTTGCCACCGCAAGATTCCTTCCAAAAGCTTCTAGAAATGACTGAAAGTGAGATTTTTAGAGTTTACTTGTGCCTTTTTAATATTTTACAGGGGTCTACACCCTTAACACAGAGAAAGTGTGGTCAGGTACACAGGAGACATGACCATTAGGTGTGGGACTGCAGGTAAGACAAAGAGAAAGTGCGATACCAGAGTTTTAGAGACTTTTGAGAGCTTTTCTCTTATTTTCAAGGCTTGATATGAGGAACTGATGTTTTAGACTTGAAAAGGAGGAAAGTATGAGTGATAATGAGCCTACAAGGCATAGCGTAATGTCAAGGTGAAAATTTTCAAAGGCAACACATTGTAACCAAACAATGCAAGGCTAGAGGCTAGATTTGTGATTGCGTCCAAACTAGTATATGAGGTTGATGTTGATGTTGTACCTTTGGAAATCTGTGGCATGGTATTAGGGAGTCCATACTTGTATAACATGAAAGAAGTTTTCTTTCGCAATGAAAACAACACTTATCATCTCATGAAAGATGAGGTGGAATACAATGTTAAATCTCATCATACCAAAGTTAGTGCCAGTCTTATAAGTGAAGGTTAGATGAATAGGTTGGTGAATTCCATCAAAGGGTGCATGCTCATGGTTGTGAGAGAAAAATATGTGGAGACATTTGATGCTTTCCAAGGTTGTGATCCCACTCATAAAAACGAATTGTGTGAAATTGTTTCTAATTATAATGGGTTTTTTCAAGAACCAAGTGGGTTTCTTCCAAAGCGTGAGATCCAACATGAGATTCATTTGCAATAAGATGCTCCTTTACCCAACATTGGTATGTACATGTTGTCATCCATTGAGATGGAGGATATAAAGACATATGTGCATGAGTTGTTAAACCAAGGCGATATAAGACCAAGTTCTTCCCCACGTGTTTCACCTATTGTTTGGTGCCAAATAAGGATGACAAATGGAGGATGTGCATGGAATATCGAGAAATCAACAAAATAACGATGAAGAATCGGTCCCCTCTCCGTCACATTGATTATTTGTTAGATCAATTGAAAAATGTTGTATATTTCACAAAATTGGACTTGCATAATGGTTATCATCGGGTCACTATTTTAGAATAAGATGTATGGAAGACTACATTCAAGATGAAACATGAGTTGTTTGAATGGATGGTGATTCCATTCAGACTATGTAATGCTCCAACCACATTCATGAGGTTTATGAATGATATTTTAAGGCCTTTTCTTGATGAATTTTTACTTTTTTATCTTGATGGCATTATTGTTTACAGTAGGACATGGGATGATCATGTGAGTCATGTTAAAAAGGTGCTTGATGTTTTGCAAAAAGAAAAATTGTATGTCAAAATGTCTAAGTGTGAATTTGGTAAGACCTATTTGGTTTACTTGGGTCATATTGAAAACGATGGACAATTGAAAATAGATCCTTATAAAATTGATGTGATTGTAAAGTGGCATAAACCCACCAATTTTATAGAGGTTCATAGATTTTTGGGTGCAGTGCAATACTGGAGAAGGTTCATTGCAAACTTCTTTATCATTGCATCCCCTTTACATGCATTGATGAGTGTGAAGCAAACCTTTCAGTGGGGAGGAAAGAAAAATAAATCCTTTGATACACTGGAAGAGAAGATTAGTACCACACCAGTTTTGGCCTTTTTGAGATCAAGATATATGCCAATGGATACACCATGAGAGAAGTATTGATGCAACACAGGAAACTTGTATTTTAACATTTGGAGACATTCTCCCAAGATGTTGTGAAATATCCCACATATGACAAGGAGTTGTATGCCTTGGTTCAAAGCATGAAGAAGTGGAAACATTATTTTATTAGCAAGGAGACCATCATTCACATAGATCATCAGTCCTTGCAGTACCTTCAACAAGCATGTAATTTCATATGGATGGGATTCCTCCAGTAGTTTTACTTGGTAATAAAATACAAGAAGGGAACCATCAACAAAGTGGTAGATATGCTTCTCGCCCTTCTATTTCCGCTTTTATCATTTTTCAAAATGATTCTTTATATTTTAAAATTTGTGTTGAAAAATATGTTTTTGATGATGATTTTAAAGATATTTATGCAAAACTAATGCATGGATCGCGGGTGGATGATTATCACTTGCAGGGAAAATTGTTTTACCACCTTGGAAAACTTTGTATTCCCACCAATGAAAGGATAAATGTAATAAAAGAGGCACACACCTCTCTTGTGTCAGGTCATTTTGGTGTAGAAAATAATTTTTTTCATTTACAGAGGTTTTGTTATTGGCCTCACATAAAAAATATTGTAATTTGATATGTAAAGGGATGTGTGTTATGTTCAGTTTTAAATCCCGCTAATAGAAAATTGGGGCTCTACAAACCACTCCCTGTTTCGAGTTGTCCATGGGAAAATGTGTCAATGGATTTTGTAGGTGGTTTTCCTTTATCTAGTAGAGGTCATGACTATTTGTATTTTTTTGTGGATCAGTTTAGGAAAATGTGTGTCTTAATGCCTTGTAAAAAGAAGGTCACTACAGAGAAAACTGCTTATCTCTTATCCAATCTGTATGTGTCCACTTTGGGCTTCCCACATCCATTGTGTTAGATCAAGACACTCTCTTTCTTGGAGAGTTTTGGATGATTTTGTGGAGAATGATGGACACCGAGCTAAAGAGGAGTGGGACATTTCATCCGCAGAATGACGAAAAATCAAAGGTGTTCAACTTCACAATTATACACTTACTCCGAGGCTATTGTGGCAAGCATCCCAATTTGTGGGATGAGCAACTTCCTTATGTACAACATGCATACAATCGAGTAGTGCATTCATCCACTAAGAGCTCATTGTTCGAGACATGCTTTGGTTTTTTTCCAAAGGATCCCCTAGATGTGGTATTTGGGAGAGATGAAGATTCCAGTGGGAAAAATGACAAGGAAAAAGCACAAAAGTTCATTCAGAGGATACAAATGATTCACCAAACAGTGCAAGAGTAGTTGGATAAAATTCAAGCTCGATACAAAGCTCGACATGACAAGCATCGAGTCGATCACCAATTATAGGTTTGGGACAAAGTGTGGCTCCACAACAACAAAGAAAGAATGAAAGGGGAAGGAAAGATGTTGAGACCAATCTGATATGGTCCATTCAACATATAAGACAAGATTGGAGACAATGTTTTTTGTCTTGATTTTCCAGCGTACATGCAGATGTACTCCGTGGAGAACGTTGAAAACTTGAAGCTTTATGAGCCTCCTTTGTTCATGGACACTGAAGAGGTTGGATAGGTTCCTACAATGGATGATTTTGAATTGAATACTTGGACAAGATACCAGAGGATATCATTCTCGACAGAAATACCAGGGCTTCATGACGGGGAGACATGGAGTATATTCGTATTGGTTTCAAAGGAATGCATACAAGTAAGGCTCGATGGATTGAAAAGGAGAAAGTGAGGGAGAAATTCCCTCACTTTCCAATTGACTGATAAATATTTTGGCAGTCCAAAATCTCATTAGTGGGGAGGAATGATATGGGAGGATCCATAAATATAAGTGGCCTTGAAAATAACTCAAAATCAAAGTCATCAGATGGAAGTGAAACCATGATGAGATCGTATTTCTCGTCATCCTGATTCCAACGATGTGAACGCCACTCAAATCTGAGTTTCTATGCACAGGTTATAACTAGTCAAATTTCTATTCAAACTTAGCCAAGTGGTAGTCACTAACGAGGAAAAAAATTAGTGAAGGGTAAGTGCACAGAATCTAGCGGTCAGAAAAAAGAAATTTTCGCCTACTTAGTTTGTCAAATATCCCTTAATAACCGACCGGAAAATTTAAACTGTTATGTTTAAAAAATATAAAAAATAAATAAAAATTTTGGGTTCATGGGTTTCAACCCTCTCACACCCAACGAATCAATGATCTATATATATATATATATATGTCATATAAGTTTAAATCGGTTTAAGGTGCCACCCTGGCAAACCCACCTGTACCCCCATTGGAACCACACACACACATATATATCATATATAAACTGCTTGGCCGACGAGAATTGAACCTGCTCGGCAGGCCCGCTGGCCGGACCACTAGAAACGGTGGTCAATGTTTAAACCAAAGATCTATATGACATTAAAAAGAAGCAAAAATATTCCATGTATAACAAGTTGGTAGAGTGGGGGTTGGAACCGCAGACCTCCCCCACCAACTTTACCCTTTTCTGCCAACGGGCCAACGACCCCACACTAAAATTAACGTCGCTCACTTTTATTTAAATCTCATTTTCCCAATAGACCAGGAGACCAGTGAAGGAACATAGCAGAACCCTGAGCGGCCAAGAGGGCCTAAACCATGAGCGAGGGCTCTACTGAGATGTTGAAAAGATTCCATTAGAGGGCCAGAGGTTCCAATGTCAGAATTTGACAAGTTTATAGTCGTGTTTTCACGTTTTCGCATCGCGAATCCAACCGTGCAGTCTGTTTCTCCAGCTGAGGTCTTTATTTTCATGCCATCATCCGAATTGGAGGTATAAGGGTAATTTTTGTAAATATGCTTGTAATTGATTTCTTTTTTTCCCCTTAATAAAATAATGCCTCCCCACTTTGAGAAGGGACCAAAGACGTAGCCCACATTGGGTGAATCCGTAATCAAATTGTTGTGTCTTTGATCTCATGTTTGCTTATGATTTCTGCTTATTTTCATGTGTTTAATTTACTTGGTTAATATGCTATTTTATATGCAATTTTGTATGCATCCTTGAAGTTAAAAGATCAGTATCATCACGTATTAGGTTGGTACATCAAGTTGTAAGGATAAATTATGGTAGTCAAAGTACAATCTTCCTCACAAAGAACCCTGCTTATCATTCAAAGACAAAGCATATTGATGTTCAATATCACTTTATGAGGGATATCATTGAAGACAAGAAAGTGTTAATAAAAAAAGTGGACACTTTCAAGAATGTTACAGATTCATTGAAAAAAATTGTGACCACTAAGAAATTCTCTTAGTCTAGAGAAGTAATGGACATTATTTCTTGAATTGTTGATCATGTGCTCCTACGACCATTTTTATGCAAAAAAAATAAGTGGGAGAATGTTGGGTATGTATTATATTATTTTCATGATTAGTCGTGTGTGGACCATAATTCCTAACAGTGGGGCTCCCCCCGCCCCCCCACCCATCCATATAATTTTCATCATGGGGGGTTTTGGGGGGGTGGGGTGGCACTTTTATAGATCCCCCCACTAACATGGGATTTTGGGGGTTGGACCCCCAAAGCAGACTTTTTTGGAAACTTTACCTTGTAAAATATTATAATTTCATAGTCAATATGGGTTTTTCATCATTAGATCAAAAATTTGATGGTAGAAGTTATGTTAAGGTTTTTCCCTAAAAGAATAGTACCCTCTTCTAAGAGGGAATTATATAGAATATATGTAATCACTAAGAGATATTAAAAAATATTGGATGTTTACCTAGTTTCAAGGGTTTTCAGGATAAATTTTTTATGTTAATGTGTGTGTTTTCCATTGCATCATTTCTATTTTTATTAAGAATATTTTTACAGTAATTAAATTTTACACGGTTAAGACCTACAAAAATTCCTTTGGTAAGGAAAAAAAATGCAATTCTAAGATGTTCCATATGATGAATTAGGAAAAAATTAGGACTCCTAGGAGTTATGGGGACTAGGTGTGAAGGGCCTATTTTTATGAATATAACCCTTGAATTAAAGCTTCTTTGGATGCTCCTATATGATAAATATGACTAGTGGTTATATGTTATCCATGAGAAATATATAAAGGGAAAAAGAAGAAGGTGTTTTGATTATTATTCTTGGTTAGGGTGGATTTCAAATTTGGAATGGCTTATCAGTGATTCTCCCTCTAATATAATCTCACATAACTTGGATTCCAGGAAATGACAGGTTGATCAAAATCTAGGATGATGGCATTATGGGAAGGCATCCACTTGATCAAAATAAAGCTCTCCTTCCTTTTCATGATTAGCTTGAAAATGTTGGTAAAGTGTACCTTTTTTATATCTCATGAATTGGTCATCCAATGGTGAGTGGTTGGGGTAGAATATTGGCCCAATCCTGTTGAAAAGTCAACAAGAAATGTGTTTCTAATTAAAATTTCCCTTAATTAAATTGGACAATAAAATGTAATCTTATCTCATAATAACTTGTAATACTTAACTGAGTGTGATAAAATCAGTTAGCTCATGAATTTCAAGTTGAGGGTGGTTGGTGAGGCATGCCGAGTGATTCTATTAGTTATGGAGTTCGAGTTGCAATTAGTGCATTACTTTTATGCATGAGAAATCAATTAACTCAATTTATTGAGTTAAAGTCAGTTGAACTAGTTGTAACTATTTGTTGCACTAGTGAGAGATCAAGTGAATTAAATCATATTTAATTTACATGCACTGATCTGCCATGCAACTGATGATTTAATATTAATAGTCGCATGCATGTCAATTCCAGTGGAGACCCAGTTTAGACAAAGTTTAAAGGGATGTTAACTATCAGTTGTATCATTAGTAGGTTGCCCCCCTGCAGTAAGACAACCATAGGATTTCCCATGAGCATTGCGTAGTTTTGGAAGGCTAGATTTCCTAAAGAATATGGATTTCATTCCACATGAATTGTGCAAGCAAGGCATGCTTCTTAGAGGCATGAAATTGGCTAAGTGTTGGTCGATTTTGTCTGGGTCAGTGTGAGATAGTTGTGAGAGTGCATTGGACTCTTTTGAGAAGAGTGCATTGTAATTGCTTCATGATTCCTTGGTGAATATACAATAGAATATAGAGGGGTTTTGAGCAGTAAGCTTTCCCCGGGAAAATATCTGTGTTGTGCTGTGATTTTCTTCTTTCTTTACTTGTTGTGATTGTCAATCATGTTTATTTCTGCAATTGATTTTTAAAAGGATTCAATATCTTGCTTTATTAGATCACATGATCAGATTGAATCCATTGATATGAATATTTTTTGTATAATTTCTACATGGTATCAGAGCACAGGAAATCACTATAATGGAGAAGAAATTGAGTTTGTGACTGAATAACATTCGAATTTTCAAAAGTATTCTTAATGCGACAGACGGATCAGGATCAAGATGGCTTTCAATGGCTTGAGATAGGAGTTTGCACTCGAGGAAAATTCCAATTATATTACGTGGAAAGATAGGATGGAGGCATTTCTGGAGGACAATGGGTTGAAATAATTCATTGATAATGACATCCCCAAAACCGCTGCAGCAAATGCCTCTCTTCTTGATGTTTGGCAAAAGAAGAAGGCAAAGGCGAGGAGGATCTTATTGGAGGGAGTATGAGACCACATTGTCTCAAGTCTCCATGGAAAAGATACTCCATATGCAATGTGGAAGGCTTTGACATTGTTGGCCTATGAGCACACACAAGGTGGAGAAGTGGCCCCTATAAGAAAATCACAGGGATGAGGCGTGATCCGCTCTTAACGTTCGTGTGGGCCCCTTCCTCAATCTTCGATCACTAAACTTCGTACATGTTACCATTGCGCTCCTTCACAAAACCTTCGATGCAATAAAACCTTAGTCCTTTTCACCTTTTCCGCATAAACATGTATCATTCATAATTCATTTCCCTCCGCTCTAAGCCTTTATTAATACCCACTTACCTTTTCGCATCACCAACCTCTCCACTCATCGCACTTCGCACTTCGAAAATTATAGCATTTACCCTTCTCTTCTCATAACTAAACACTCCCAATTGTGATTTGCAGGCAGCCCCACCTCTGTCATGCCACATCATATTTAACTCACCGCACATCGCACATCGCACTTTGCAGCTTATAAGAATTACCTCTCGTTTCTCATAACAACATTCTCGATCTGCGATTTGTGGGTGGCCCCACCTCTGTCATGCCACATCGCCTTTTCGCCATCGCACATCTTAGATTAACATCTTATAACACTTACCTCTCGTTTCCCATAACAAAAACTCCCGATTTGCAATATGCGATATGATTTTGGGCCCTACCTCCTTGCCACGTCACCTTCCACTCATCACACTTCGCACATCACATATCGTAGCCTTTACCCCCGTTGCTCATAACAAAAACTTCTTATTTGCGATATGCAATATGAGTTTGGGACACACCTCCTTGCCACGCCACCTTCCACTCACCGCACTTCGCACATCGCATATCATAGCCTTTACCCCCGCTGCTCATAAAAAAAACTTCCTATTTGTGATATGAAATGTGAATTTGGGCCCCACCTCCCTGCCATGTCATCAATAGCCCTCCCATGGCCTTTTTCCCGCTCTTTTCAGTGTTGACCATTCTATTGTGTGTTAGTGCCGCAGGCCCCACTTTAAGCTTCACCATTTCTCTCGCTAACTCCACCATTACTTCCACCATCTTCCCATCATATCCGCTCCCTATCACACATCTGACAACTCATGATGTATTTCGGCCCCCTTTCACCTTCCGAGGGTTAACGCGGGGGGTGTCCGAATTAGCTAGTTTTGGAAACCGCCTACGGTGCTATGTGTCACTCGCAAGATTTCACACCACCCCCCTCCCATCTAATACCACAAACTGGACAAGCCCCTCTTCGAAATCCGGTCTCTATTTTTTCAAGTTAAGAACAACATGTGTTTTTGGCGAAGCAAACACAACTATGGTTTATTCAGTTTGTCCAGGAAATCTCCACTAAAGAGCCAGGCACGTGCAGCATGACTCGATGTTTCATAACGGTTAAGTGGAAATCATGAGAATGAGGGAGTGGAGGCTTTCCACAATAGTTGGAATCATGTGAAGGAAGCCAGACTGCCCACCTATTCACAACCACTCCTCGCCGCCCCACTTTGAAGATTCCAGGATTTTGCCTTCGTGGCCAACTATGTTTTTCTTTTACTGTTTGATTGTGATGTTTTGCTAGTGAAATATCGATTTCACCTGATTATTTTTTGATTTTCTGATTACGAGAGTGATTTCTTGATGCACACTCTATGAGTTGGTTAGGATATCTTGATTTTCACATGTGTGGATCGATCATGGAAGTTTATTCGATTGTAAACCCTTGGGAGAACTCTATATGTAGAGATTTTAGAGATGAAATAAGGGTTCATAATTTTAGAGAATTTTTGTTGTAGTTTTGTATGACTGTGCTATTTTTTCTCTGAGATACATATTTGGGAGAGCTGTTTTGAACATAATATGATATACAACGTTGTTTATTTGGATTCCAGATGGAGAAATGAGTAGTATGTATCTGTGTTCTCTTGTTTATTAGTAATCTCCTGTTTATGTATAATAATCTTTCCATGTTCTGTTTCTTTGATGATTCGTGTAATGTAGTTGTCGGTGGTATGCATTTTTATTCACGAATTCGTGTATAAATAACGCTCATGTGTTAAACTTGTTGTGCCCCCCTTAATTCGCACTCCACGAATATCTCCTGTTGGTCACACTCCACGTACATCTACTTCCTCTAAGTTCAGGGGAGACAGATTCTTAAGACTTTTAAGCCTGTCTCTCATGGGTTACTCCTCCGTTCCTTCTAAGCACCTTTGCATATTTTGAAAGCCTCTGCTCATTGTTTCATACTTGGCCCATTTGAAAAGCCACTGAGCCATACAACCTCCTGAGCCCTCTCACAGTATAGGGTAATTCATATGAATCAAAATCCAAAGTCTTCATCATTCCTGAACCATCACAATCATTATCCTCTTAATCCATATTCTGTCAGAGGAACCCCTTAAAATTGTCTACACCTAACCTTCGATTTCAAGATGTCCTAAGTGCTGGTCTTCTACAACTCAAGCCTGTCTCTAGGAACTTCAACATCTTTTTGGCATCGTTGATGGGGATACAAATGAAGAAATATTTTCCCTGGGAGATGAAATAAATTCCACCCTTCAGTTAGTTGAGCAGGAAGGGTTGGGAGTTTCATATTCCTAACCTTGGCGACTCCACTATAAAATAGTCCTAATCTGAAGTAATCATGGCTTTCACTAGGCCTCACACCAGATTCAGATCCACCATCTACCCCCACCTCTAAATCAGATGGTTGTGCTGAGTTTCCTTTTGAACAAGTATGCCCCCTTGGCCCTCCCTCAACCTCTAAATGATATGCCATAATATTATCTAAAGCTCCTACCTCGGTTCACCGAGGAAGATAATACTTTTTCATAGAGACATATTGAAACCTTCCGCGCCTTCGCTGAGAATATAAATGTAGAGCACTTAGATGTGGTATTAAGGCTTTTTCATCCAATCCTTAGAGGGAGAAGCCCAGAAATGGTTCAAGTTTCTAGCCGACAACACAATCCACACTTGGGAAGAATTGGAAAATTTCTTCGCATTAAAATGAGGAGAAAAGAGGGACAATGGATACGTTCTCCCCGAGTTCAATGCTCTAAAAAAGAGACACAATAAGGATGTAATATAATTCATAAAGATGTTCAATATATAATAGTCTCCCTACTAAAATAAAGACTCCCCAAGCAGCTACTAAGGTGGTCTTCGCAGGAGCTTTCGAACCGGAGTTTGGGTTCACCCTAAGAGAAATAAAATCCACATCTCGGGATCAGATCCATACTAATGCATTGGAGGTAGAAGAAAAATTTTCTTCTACTAGTAAATTCAAGGGGAAGACAGAACATGAAGCCAAAATAAAGAACAGGGAGGAGGCTTCTACTCCAAATCAGGAAAGGGAATCACAAGAGTACAGAATTGAAGAAATGAATAAGCTAATCAAGAACCTTTCAAATAAGTTGATTAAGCTTGAATTGGAGGCCAAAAATTCCCCTTGTCCCAACCAAATGATTCCTAAACAAGGGTTTAATCCTCAGTATCAGAAGCCCCCTCTGCAGTTGTTGCAACGGGATAGGAAGGAACAACAAGACCACATTCAACCTCCTTCATACTGGGAGAGGGAAGTGAAGGGAAAGGCCGAGGAAGTAACAGACATTCAAGAGAATCAATTCCTCACTTACTCTGATGATGAGGAGGTTGAACTCATCCTGCAATGGGATCAAGAAGAGAAGGAAGTCCCTCCAGAAGATCAAGATATTGACAATTACTACAAACAATTTGTGGATTTCATGCAGACTCGAATCCATAAGAAGTATGACCTCAGGTCCTCCAGAAAGAGAACCCGAGGGAAATAACAAAGTGAAGAGTCAATATCAAGAGAAAAAAACCCTCCTATTCCTGCTAGTAAAGGGAAGAAGCCATTAGAAGAGTCAACCCCTCATAAGGCCACTGCATCCACTTTCACAAAGCAAGAAGCAGATCCTCCCAAAAATGAGAAGTCAAAATATATACCCTTGACATTTCCCGACCCTCCTAAAGAGCAGTTCAAAGAAGCCATTATAGAAAAAGGGCCCACACCCTTTAATCTCCAAGAAGAACAACCCATGTTGGTTTTTGGACCGCATGTAGAAAACCAGATCCTAGCCTATTCTGAAGAAGAGGGAGGCAATTTTACCCTACATGAAGAGGGGAAGAGATGGAGTGTTTCCCAGAGGACAACACTAAAAATCAACAGCAGTCTGGTGATCCAGAAAATGAGGTAGAAGAGCTTAATTGTCTAGATCCACAGGAACATCCTCAGCAAGTAGTATTTCCTTCAGAGATTAAAGACCAGTCAGATTTGCATGATGAAGACCATATCTCAAATTCTCTTTTAGTTGTACAACATATTGTTACAAATCATGTTCCTTCACCCAAAATTAAAGAGAGTTTGCAGCTTCCTTGGAAGCTTTTGTGTGACAAAGGGAAAGATAAAGAACACTTAGATCACTTGACTACCGTGGATAGTGAGGAAAAGCAATCGGTTCCCTTGCTATTTGAAGAGAATCACTTTCAACACACAATTAAAGCAACAGTTTGGAATGAGGTTTGTTTTCCTGTTACAAATATTCTAGAAGATATTATGTTGCATGTTTACCATGATACTTTAGTTAGTCTATTGCAGTCATCAATAAAGGAAGAAGACGATGTATGTATCAGGATGTTTGTCCTACCATGGAAAGGTAAAGTTAAAAATTTGTTTGAGAATCTTCCAGCTGCTAGCATGAGCAATTTTCATTAATTCATGAAAGTTTTCCTAGGTCGATGGGTAATCATGGGAAATTCCTTTCTTATCATAGAAGAGTATGGACATTTAAAAAGACAGCTTGGGGAGACAGTACAATATTTTTCAGCGAGATTCATTAAGGTGTATCATTCAATGTCTGCTGATATAAGGCCACCCCTAGGAGTAGCTCTCTTGCACTACCCAGGTGCCTTTAATCCAGAGATGGCATTCCAAGTAAGAGAAAGGGACATTGCAACCCTTGAAGAAACACAAAATATTGTTGTTGATGTGGAAGTGAACCTGTTGAACAGAGAGGCAAAGTTTAAAATAGAGGAAGAATTGATCCATTTTGATTCTCTACTTGTATGCTTTAATTCATCTCAGATTTTGAAAGAGAATCTTGGTCACATTTTGGTTGATAATCACAGGAGAAATCATGATATGTCAGTGGAACCAATGCTACAGCCATCTAAAGCACTTCATGACCCAATAGCTGATACGTTGGATGGTTGGAGTTTTCAAAGTCAGTTTTCATGCACCCATAATAATTTCAGAAGCTGCTATGATATGGATATGATCAGACAGTCTGCCCTATTGTCTGGTTCAGTAGAAGTATCGATACAAAATTCATTAGATAAAATGAAAATATGGTCCGAGTTGTTTGAAGACATGGAGAACACATGTGCAGTACCAAGTTATGAGGTTGGATCGATTGGGTCAGCATATTTAGAAATAGGTCAAGTGTATCTTGATCTAGTGGCTATCTATATTGAGAAAATATTCATCACAAAGCTACCATACCTTTTTAGAATTTCTGTTGTTGTTCAAGTTTACCAAGCTCCTTGCAATGAATTTCAGGCTGGGAATTATAAAATACCATTAACAAGTTTGCTCCTGAGTTTGGCGAAAAACAATGAAAGAACAAAGTTATTAGAGTATTTTCTTGCCTGGTTAAACTGGCATTATTGTATCATTTAGAATAGAAGTAATTCCAAGGATTAGGGTAGGTAGGTGTGCAAATAAGCTCAGTGCTATGAGAATCTTTCTAGCTTTTAGTTTCATATTACTTTGTAGTTTTCAAGTTCAAGAGTGTTGCAGATTTCAGTTTCAGCATGGGTCAGATTTCAACATTCAATATTTTCAGGGTGCGCCAGTGATTTCTGTTTTGATAGTTTGCAGTGCACCACTCAGTTGTAGTTTTCAATTCAGATTTACAGTATGCATTTTCGACTCCATGTGCCCAATAAAGCACAATAGTTTAGGTCTGCAGGTTCTCAACACACTTAGAACATCACATTGTCCCCATATGGAGCCAATGTTGGCATGTGACCACACACAAGGTGGAGAAGTGGCCCCTATAATAAAATCGCAGGGATGAGGTGTGATCCGCTCTTAATGTTGGTGTGGGCCCCTTCCTCAATCACCAATCGTATATTACAAAACTCTCTACATGTTACTATTTTGCTTCTTCACAAAACCCCCGATGCGATAAAACCTTAGCCCTTTTCACCTTTTCCGCATAAACCTTTATCATTCATAATTCATTTCCCTCTGCTCTAAACCTTTATTAATACCCACTTACCTTTTCGCATCACCAACCTCCACTCATCGCACTTCATACTTCTCAAATAATAGCATTTACCCTCCGCTTCTCATAACTAAACACTCCAGATTGCGATTTGTAGGCGGCCTCACCTCCGTCATGCCACGTCATCTTCCACACACCGCACATTGCACATCGCACTTCGTAGCTTATAACACTTACCTCCCATTTCTCATAACAACATTCCCGATCTGCGATTTGTGGGCGGCCCCACCTTTGTCATACCACGTCACCTTTCTACCATCGCACATCGCACTTCGCAGCTTATAGCACTTATCTCCCATTTCCCATAACAAAAAATCCCAATTTACGATATGCGATATGATTTTGGGCCCCACCTCCTTGCCATGTCACCTTCCACTCACCGCACTTCGCACATTGCATATCGTAGCATTTACCCCCACTGCTCATAACATAAAATTCTAATTTGCGATATGTGATATGATTTTGGGCCCCACCTCCTTGCCACGTCACCTTCCACTCACCACACTTTTCACATCGCATATCATAGCCTTTACCCCCACTACTCATAACAAAAACTTCTGATTTGCGATATGCGATATGAATTTGGGCTCCACCTCCCTGCCACGTCATCAATAGCCCTTCCATGACCTTTGTCCGACTCTTTTTAGTGTTGAATATTCTGCTATGTCTTAGTGCCGCAGGCCCCACTTTACGCTCCACCATTTCTCCCATTAAATCCACCATTACTTTTGCCATCTTCCCCTCATCTTCGCTCCCTATCACACATCTGACGGATCATGATCTATTTCGGCCCCCCTTCAGCTTTTTAAGGTTAACGCCAGGGTGGGGTTGTCCGAAATGGCTGATTTTGGAAACCGCCTCCGATGCTACGTGTCAGCCTGCAGTGATTTTACATCCCCACATCCAATACCACAAACCGGACAGGCCCCCCTTCGAAATCTGGTCTCCAGTTTTGCAAGTTAAGCACATCATGGGTTTTTTGTGGAGCAAACACACCTATTGTTTATTCAATTTTTCCATGAAGTCTTTGCTAAAGAGCCAGACACACGTAACACAACTGGTCATTTCATAACGGTTAAGTGGAAATCATGAGAATGAGGGAGTGGAGGCTTTCCACAGCAGGTGGAATCATGTGATGGAAGCCAAACTTCCCACCTGTTCACAACCACTCCTCGCCGCCCCATTTTGAATATTCAAGGATTTGGCCTCTATGTCCAGCTATGTATTTCTTTTACTATTTGATTGTGATGTTTTTCTGGTGAAATCTCAATTTCACCCGATTCTATTTTGATTTTCTGATTACGGGAGTGATTTCTTGATGCACGCTCTTTAAGTTGGTTAGGATATTTTGATTTTCACATGTGTGGGCCAATCATGGAATTTTATTCAATTGTAAACCCTTAGGAGAACTCTATATGTAGAGAGTTCATAGATGAAAGAAGGGTTCAGAATTTTGGAGAATTTTTGTTGTAGTTCTATATGACTGTGCTCTTTGTGCTCTGAGATACATATTTGGGAGAGTTGTTTTGAAAATAATATGATATACAACGTTGTTTATTTAGATTCCAGATGGAGCAATGAGTTGTATGTATCTGTGTTCTCTTGTTTATTAGTAATATCCTATTTATGTATAATCATCTTTCCATTTTCTGCTGCTTTGATGATTCGTGTAATGTAGCTGTCAGTGGTATGCAATTTTATTCATGAATTCGTGTATGAATAACGCTCATGTGTTAAACTTGTTGTGCCCCCTTAATTCGCACTTCACGAATCTCTATTTTTTGTTACATTCCACCTACATCCGCTTCCTTTGAGTTCACGGGAGACATATTCTTAATAATTTTAAGTTTTTCTCTCTCGGGTTCCTCCTCCATTCCTTCTCAGCGCCTCTGCATATTTTGAAAGCCGCTGCTCATTGTTTCATACTTGGCCCATTTGAAAAGCCATCAAGCCATACAACCTCCTGAGCCCTCTCGCAGTATAGGTTAATTCACATGAATCAAACGCCAAAGTCTTCATCATTCCTAAACCACCACAATCATTATCTTCTTAATCCATATTCTGTCAGAGGCACCCCTTAAAATTGTCTACACCTAACCTCTGATTTCAAGATGTCCTTGCCACTGGTATTTTGCAACTCAAGGCTATCTCTAGGAACTACAACATACATATTTGTTTCAGAGCAGCAGTGATCATACAAAATTGGCACTGAAGGAAAAGCTTAGGAAAATCAAAATGGAGAAAGGCGACACCATTCCGAAATATTTAACCAAGTTTGTCCAATGTCAAGATGAGCTTGGGAGCATCGGAATTGCTATCGTTGATGATGACTTGGTCAGATTAGCTCTTCTAGGCCTTCCCAAGAGTTGGCATAGCTATCAGGACTCTGTCAATGGGAGGAAGAAGCTGCCATATTGGGAACGACTTTGGTCAGATTTAGTGCAAGAAGAATTCAGGCGGAATACCAGGGATAGATCTTCATCTAAGACAAATGATGAAGAAAATTTCGCCTTGGCTTGTAAGGCGAATAAGGGGAAGGGAAATAAATCATATTCCAAATCTGATTCTAGCAAAGAAGGCAAGAAGCACAACATGTCCAGAGTGAAGTGTTTTCACTATCACGAGCATGGACATTATGCCACTAATTTTCCACAAAAGAATAAGAAGAAGAAGGCTTCAAGATTTGCATATGGTGAAGCTTTGGCCTCACAATTTGATTTTGACTTCTCACTAATCACATGCATTGTTTCAAGTGCGATGGGATCAATGTGGTACTTGGATAGTGGTGCATCTTTCCACATGACGGGAGACAAATAATTTTTCAGTAGCTTGGAGGAGAAGTACCTCTAGATGCATTTTGAAATGGGTGATGACGGGCGATACAGTGCTACTACGATTAGTACAGTTACCTTCCATAGATAGTCAGGTAACCCTTCTTATTAAAATTTGTAATGCATGTACCATGCATGAAAAATAATTTAGTTTCAGTCACAATGTTGGAGGATAGAGGCTATGATGTGGTTTTCAGTGAAGGGAAAGATTTCCTTCAACACAAATCCATAGGACAAGCCAAGACGATTTGGATTCATTGAAGAATCTCTATAAACTTGATGTAGATGGTTGCACAACATTGATGGTTAAGGAAGACAAAGTTGTGAGTCAGGATAAGGGTGAGTTATGGCACAAGAGATTGAACCATCTACACCACGGAGCCTTGAAGGTCATGAAACATATTTCTACGGGACTTCCCAAGGGTACTCTTGCATAGATAGACACATGCAAGGATGTACCATGGGAAGTATGCAAAGTCCACTTTTCACGAGAAGGAGAATCAAGCTTTAGAAATCCTTGAGAGAGTTCACTCAGAGGTGTGTGGACCATTCTCTACAACTTCAACAACAAAGAACATGTATTATGTGATATTTGTTGATGATTTTTCTAGAAAGTGTTGGATCTACTTCATGCAGAAGAAAGATCAGACGTTCTCAAAATTTTGTGAGTTCAAAGAACTGGTGGAGAAAGACACAGGGAAGAATGTGAAGGCTCTTAGGAGTGACAATGGTGGTGAGTACATCTCCAATGAATAAAAAAATTTCTGTAACAAGGAAGGAATTCAGAGGGAGTTGATTACGCCTCATAACCCACAACAGAATGGGGTCGTAGAAAGAAATAATAGAACAATTGTGGGTGCAACACGAGTGATGTTTCATGATTAGGGCCTACTGTTGCATCTGTGGGCAAAGGCATGCAACACTTTTGTATTTGTACAAAACCGTAGTCCTCATTGGATACTTGGCATGAGTACACGAGAGGAGGATTTTTCTGGTAAGAAACATGATGTTTCATATTTTAAAATTTTTGGCTCATTTGTCTATTTCCATGTGACCAAATATTCCAGGAAGAAGCTCGAACCAACAACAAAGATTGGGATATTTTTGGGGTACACTACTACTCCCCACAACTATCAGGTGTATTTGCCAAACAACGGGATGACTATTGTGAGACGGGATATAAAATTTGATGAGGAGAAAGCCATGCGATTGTCCCTTGAGAGGGAGCTGGATTTGCATGCAGATGAGGAACTCTTGGTTCCAAATAATGAACCTCAAGATGTGGGTCAGCCACATGTGGAGGATCATGGAGTGGCATAAAACACTCATGTAGAGCCATCCACCAGAATTGGTAGAAGGCGCACCATGGAAGCTGATATATTGAGACTTGATGCGGCAGAGCATGTAGGAGCACCTACTTCACTGCGCAGACGGAGACAATCTCCAGACAAGTTTACTGGATACATGGCTCTTATGAGAAAGTGTATTGTGACAGAACCATCCTCCTTTGAGGAAGAAATGTAGCAACAAATTTGGCTTGATGCTATGGTTGAGGAGTATGACTCCAATGTCAAGAACAGTGCATGGGAAGTTGTCCCAAGACCGGTCAGAAAATCATTGGTTGGATCTAGATGGATCTATAAGGTGAAGCAGGTAGCATATGGGAGTGTGTAGGATTACAAGGCTAGATTTGTAGCTTGTGGATTCTCACAAGTTGAGGGGATTGACTATGAGGATACTTTCACACTGGTTGTGTGGTACTCATCGATTATATCTATCCCTGCACTCTCGGCATAGATGGGGTGGCAGATACATCAGATGGATTTGAAAACTACATTTCTCAATGGAGTTATTGAGGAAGAAGTGTACATAGAGCAGCCATAAGGTTTTGAGATCTTTGATAGTGACTCACATGTGTTTCGACTCAAGAGAGCATTGTATGGGTTGAATCAAGCACCTCGTGCTTGGTACACTAGAATTGACAGCTATTTCATCGGGTTGGGCTTCACCAAAAGTGAAGCAGATGCGAACTGTACCAGATTGTGGTTGATGGTAAGCTCTTGATTATCGTACTTTATGTTGATGATCTAATTTTGACAGGTGATGAGCAGTTGATAACTTCTTGCAAGGAGGATCTTGCAAGGGAGTTCGAAATGAAGGCCATGGGACTCCTTCACTATTTCCTTGGTTTGGAAATATGGCAGTAGGATGGTGAGCTATTTGTTTCTCAAGGCAAGTATGCCAAAGATATTCTGAGTAAGTTTCACATGGGGAGTTGTAAACCCATGGAGACTCCCCTTCTAGGAAACTGGAGGAAGGAGGATGCTACTTCAGGTGAGGTAGTGGAAGCTACTATTTACAGGCGGCTAGTGGGTTCATTGATGTACTTGGTGAACACCAGAGCAGACATTTGTTACGTAGTTAACCAGCTGAGTCAAGATATGGTTAAGCCGACCAAGATCTTTTGGAAGGTGGGGAAGCATGTCTTGAGATATCTCAGGGGCACTTCAGAGTATGGATTATGGTACAGACGGACAGAGGGAGCGAAGCCTAAAGGCTTCACCGATGCAAATTGGGCATGTAGTCCATCAGACATAAAGAGCACATTAGGAGGGATCTTCAACATAGGATCGACAATAGTTTCTTGGTACAGTAGGAAGCAAAAATTTGTGGCACTCAGTCAGTCGAGGCAGAGTACATGGTAGAAATTCAGGTTACATGTGAGGCCATCTGGATGAGAAAGATTCCGGTCCATTTGTTTGGTTCTCAGATGGATCTGATGGTGATACATTGTGATAACCAGAGTTGCATTAAGCTCTCGGTTAATCTAGTATTCCATGATAGGTCCAAGCACATAGACATCTGGTACCACCATCTCAAATATTTTGTTCAGAGGCACATTATGTTACTTCAGTGCATTCCCACGGAATTCAGGATGCAGATATTCTGACGAAGGTGCTCTCCAGGAGAAACTTTGAATACCATAGAGGCAGGATCATGGTAGTTGATAATCCCTTTCTTGTTGAGAGGGAGTGTTGAAAAGTCAACAAGAAATGTATGTCTAATCTAATTTTCCCTTAATTAAATTGGACAATAAAATGTAATCTTATCTCATAATCACTTGTAATAGTTAATTGAGTGTGATAATCTCAGTTAGCTCATGAATTTTGAGTTGAGGGCGGTTGGTGAGGCCTCCAGAGTGATTCTATTAGTTATGGAGATCGATTTGCAGTTTACTGCATTAGTTTAATGCATGAAATATCAGTTAACTCAATTTATTGAATTAAAGTCAGTTGAACTAGTTGTAACTATTTGTTGCACTAGTGAGAGATCAAGTGAATTAAATTAGATTTAATTCACATGCATTGATCTCCCATGCAACTGATGATTTACTATTAATATTTGCATGCATGTTAGTTCCAATGGAGACCCAGTTGAGACAAAGGTTAAACGCATGTTAACTATCAATTGTATCATTAGTAGGCTACCCGCGTGCAGTAAGACAACCATACGATTACCCATGATCATTGCGTAGTTTTGGAAGGCTGAATTTCCTAAAGAATAGGGATTTCATTCCACATGAATTGTGCAAGCAAGGAAAGCTGATTAGAGACAGGAAATTGGCTAAGTGTTGGTCGATTTTGTTTGGGTCAGTGTGAGAAAGTTGTGAGAGTGCAGGAGACTTTTGTGAGAAGAGTGCATTGTAATTATTTCATGATTCCTTGTTGAATATACAATAGAAGATAGAGGGGTTTTGAGCTGTAAGATTTCCCTGGGAAAATATCTATGTTGTGGTTTGATTTGCTTCTTTGTTTACTTCTTGTGATTGACAATCGTGTTTATTTTCTGCAATCGATTTTTAGAAGGATTCAATATCTTGCTTTAGTAGATCGCATGATTGGATTGAATCCATTGATATACATATTGTTTGTATAATTTCTACAAATCCCACTTCACCTTTAATCCCATCCTCACCTCTTGTATTTTGACCTTACATGTTTTCCCCCATGTCATATCAATGATGAAGACTCTCATGACTCGCATTGTGTTAGGTATTATGTGAGGCAATATTAGGAGGCACAGTTGTATCTAGAAGGTCCACCCCCTCTTCCCCTCGAAATCTAATGTATAGGCACAAATATGGCACCCATACGAGCTTCCAAACATAAGTAAATTTAGTTGGACATTGGGTTCACAAGAAATTTCTTAGAGTAGACATTAGAGAACTTTTGAGGTCTAAAATGGGCCTCCTAAGAAAAATGTACAACCAAAATAAAATTTATAAGAACCAATAGGATTCAAGGTGATGATGTCAACCATGGGAGATGATTTACCATTTTTGGGGTAAAAAAATAAAAAGATTAAAAAATAATAAAATAATAAAACTACTTTTTCAACTTATCTCCCTATGGTTTTACTCAAATTTCGAGTGGGAGTACTCCTTGGATGCAAAATTTAATTCCTCATTCAATGAGTACCCATGTTGCATACTATCAATGGACCATGCTACACGAAAAATGAGAAATACATGAACGTGATTTCAATCATGTTTTTCATGTATTTCGTATTTTTTTTGTATCAGGGTCCATCGAAAGTATGCAACATGGATACTCCTTGGATGATGAATCAAATTATGCATCCAACGAATGTTCCCACTCGAAATTTGAGTAAACCCATAAGGAGATAAGTTGAAAAATAGTTTTTTTATTTTTTCCCTCTAAAATTTGATGATGCAATCTAATCTTATTTTAATTTTTCCGCTATTATTTTATAATTTCCTTAGGAGGCCCATTTTAGACCTCAAAATTCCCCTAATGGAACGTGGCTAAACATGGAATTCAAGGCACCTTTATATGTTCTCTATGCTAAGCTAGTAGTGGATCAATTAAACTCCTTTTCCTCAATTGATTTCACAAGGAATGTTTGGGATTATGCTCTTCAATGTTTCATTTCTCACCTATAGTGGCCCAACACTTTACTTCAACATTTTTACTACTAGCATAAACACTATCTTGGTTCTTTATAGGGTAATCCCTTTTTTAAAAGGGTTTAGCAAGCCCAACCTAAACTTATTTGTTGGAAGGTATGGTTGGCCCGAAATAGACCTATCGTTCAAAATGTTTATTCTTAGCGAACAATAATTGCATAATGGGAAAAAAGTTATCGGTTAAGCATGTAGTTTCTCATAATAATAAATTTTCTATACATCAAGTTTTGTATTGATCTAAGGAATACTATGTGCTCCCAATTTAACTTGCGGCCCCTTTTTGTTATGTATTATCCCTAGAGCATTAGTGACTTCTTTACTCATAGGAAGAATGTAAACAATGGCTTAAGTCTCAAGGAAATTATGTTCTCTGTTTTGACGGTGCTTCTAGAAATAACCAAGGGGTGGCAAGTGTGGAGGGTGCTCATTTTCCCTAGAAGTAAAATTGAATTTTATTATTCATGGATCCTGGGTAGAGCTACTAATAACCAGGTAGAATCTCATGCCCTTCTCTAATGCAATAATCTATTAGTTTTCTTATATCTCCAAAAATTGATCATTCATGGGGACTCCAAAAAATTAATTAGACACTTTCAATTTGGTTATTTCCCCCCATGTCCTAAACTACATTTGATGTTATGAAGAATTCATCAAGGATTTGGATCCATCCTAGTGGTTTAATAATTCCACATCCTAAGAAGTAATATCCCCATTAATGTCATTTCTATTTCTACACAAGCAACCTAAAGGTTGAATAAGGAACTATGCATATTAATGAACATGTTTCCAACCCATTCCTTAACACCATAACAACAAGTGTTGGATCAACCATCCATCACGTAGAGGTGTTTGGGGTGATTTCAAAAGTTCAACTACCAAAAAGCACGGGAGCCCTCTTAATTGAAGAAATCATTAAGCTAAATCACTCATCCCATCTCCTCATTGTGGAAACATGGATTTTAATGGTCTAGATCATGGGAATTTATGGTTATTGTTAATGGCCCGGGTGCATGGCCTCTCCACACACTATAGATTTTATTTATGGATACTAACCTTCTTAGTCACTAGGTCCATGCATCAAAGGATTGAATTGTGGATTTTTTGTCCTGTGTAATGTGGATTATGGATTTTATCATTCCATTTGGATAGCAGAAAGATCTTCAAGATTCTCCAAGTGATTTCATCAATCTTCAAGAAGTTTAGCTTAGCTTCAAATCAACCAACAACAATCAATAGTTCAATTCATCAGACAAAGGATGAAATTGGATTCATGTGGGGTCAAATGGAAGAGCTACATAAGTAGGTGTTCAGGGTACTTTGTATCCCTCTCCTTTGATAAACTATGTCAATGTGGAAGCACCATATCCTAGGGTTTGTGGATTCTTTGGGATAGACTATTGTTTTCTCTCCAACTTAGCTTAGTACGAAAGTCAAATTTTTCCTAATACTGGTTGTATCCAACCATGTTCCCCCAATTATATGTAATTTTTCTTATCTGCATCATGTTGGCTTGGTTTTGGATTAATTATAAGTTAGCTATCAACTATTTATGATAAAATGTAAACTTGTGACATTTTTATGCATTCAAGGGAATATTTTGATTAATAAAAATTTCCAAATTATGTTGAAAAAAATAAAAATTAATCCATTATATTAGTTTATTTTTTCTTTAACATATGTAAAACAAATCATTTATTTTAATATTAAATATAATAACTTAACAACATGCACTTTTCACTTATTTTATTAAAGAAAAAATAATCCATAATAGGGTATTAATTTTTTGAGGATTCACTTTGGGAAAAAATCAAAAACTTGAGTTAAGAATTATTAGTTTTTTTTTTATATATCATAATTATATACAACCGGATTAATAATTGCAATGCAACATAGTCCCTGCCTCTACTGCTAATTAGTTGCTTAAGGTAGCACAAGGTCCACATTTTGTCATTATTCGAGAATTCCATGTTTTTGCAATTTTTTGCACAATATATCATTATTCTCGCCTCCGCACACACTTCTTCTGCATTCCACACAATGAAAGCTACCTACGCACTCCACACATCGCACTTCTTTGGATTTTTCTATTCGTGGTTTTGGTTCAACTGGTTACACAATTTATGAAATATTTTGGCATTCTGGCGTTAAACCTATGTATTTTGTGTAATAATATCTTCTTCCTTGCACATTTTGCATCGAGCTCGTCTTGTTTTCATATCCATGATGTCTAACTGTAAGATAGTAACAGTTATCACTTTGCTTTTTACATAGCTTCATTTATTTTCTCTAAAATCGTAATCTATCGTTACAGTTTCTCAACGCCATGCGATGAATACCACCCATGTAGACAATGATATCCCTTTTTTTTTTAAAGTATATCCTCTTGAAAAATTATGAGTGTATCCAAAGTCATAATAGTATCCAAGGAGGAAGGGAATGACTATTTTACAACAATCCAAGATGGCATCAATGTCGTTCCAATGAATAATAAGCACTTTATCATAATTTAGATCAAACTCGACATTTATAAATGAGAAACGAACGAACATGTTGATTACTTTCATGAGAGAATGTGACTCTTATGATATAATTTTTTTAGAAAATGGATAAATTTTTCATATTTTTGAGTCAACAATATAGTTATACATTAGATAAATGTCTTTCAGATTAATCACATCATTATGATTTGGTCGACGTTTCAAACCATCTAATGTGGTTCATCGACAAGGTGAAAAATATGATCAATCTCAATGAATAAATAGTGAGGATGCACCATTTCCCGGAAATAGCTGTTGAAACTAGCTGTTAAAACTAGATGTTGCAAACTAGTCGTTATAAACTAGTCGTTAATTAGTAAGTTAGTTCAGAAGATTTAATTAATATATGGTTTTTGTTAATTAAAAATCTTTATAAAATTATTATAATAGGGTAATACAGGACAAACATTAATAAATAAAAGAGAGTTAATAGTTAATTGTTTTTAAAAGTAAAAAATCCTTATTCATAAGAAATTATAAAAGTTAAAACCTAATTTAATAAAAATATTTAAATAAAATAAGGTGTTTTAATATTATAATATGTTAATATAGATTATTATAATATGGTTTTCATAATATATAATTTATTTTAATAAAATTTTATAACAAGCTTTTATTTATATATCAAGAATATAAATCATAAGACAAAATAAAAAGTATTGAAACTAAGATGAAATAAGGCACGACAAAATAAGGAAAAGGAAAAATGCAAAAAAAAGGAAAATAAATTCAAGGACCAAATCAATAACACAAGAGGTCGAAATCATTTAGAGAGAGCTGGAGTCCAACTCTTACTCAATTTCCACCCATCATCCCTATTGAGATTCTTAGCATGCCTTTCAATCTCAATGGCTTCCCTGAGCTTCCTATGGTGGAAGTGACCAACCCTAGCAATGACCTTGGAATCCTCAATGCAAACATGGTGACAAGATTTTTCCACATGCTCAGCCAGAGCTGAAGTGCGGGACCGATTATGTCTAATGTCTGCCGCATGCTCCTGGATTCTCTATCTAATAGACCACCTTGTTTCCGACATAGTAAAATAATTTGATTTGATGCAATTGGTAGAGAGTAATAATGCCTTAGCTGGGATGGAATTTGATAGATAGATTAACTTTCGCTAGGTGATATATTATTCATATATGACTAAAACTTCAGTTAGGCTATCAAATTTTATCAAAAATATTTCGATGTTGCTTCACAACACTCCCTATGACGAATTATTTACGTTCTGAACCGAATTTATTCATTGAATAGAACTTCCACACTCAATAATAAATTCATATGCGTTAATATGGGCTATAGAAGCTTCTAAAATATGTGTTAATATGTGCAAGCCTTTTATGATTTCGAAGACATTCACAAGAGTTCGTTCAGTCTCTATCTCCTCTTGATCGATGTCATCATTATGTCATTATGTCAATTAACCAAAAATGATTCCCGAAGAGGCTTTCCTTCACTAATGGATAGAACTATTTGGTTTAGTAGATTAGTCCAGGTAGACCTAATTTCTTTCGGATAACAAGATGAGAGCTGAGGAAATGGATCAAACAAGGATGATCATGGTACATCTGCAAACGAAAACGATGCAGGTTTCTTGCAAATGGATAAGATTTTGTGGAAAGGGGCAAGGGATTTAACCATTTTGCACTTGTTATTCCTTATCCATTTATGGTCATGCATACCCACTTATACTTATGTTTAGGCAAAGGAATTTTTTGCGTTACTATACTAGCCAGAGGTGGGCAGGAAAGAAACTCTCACCACCCTATTCAATGAGATCTAGCACATCCCATAGAAGGTATTCCAGAGGAGCGAGACCTCATTGTTCGTTACTCTTCCCATGGGGTTCCTACTTTCACATTTTACTGTTTTGTAATTATTATGCTCAAATATATGGCCATGGTTTCCTTAATGATAGTTCATCTTGTTGTTGGCCCATAAGCATTTCCAGATAAGTCATAGTGTAGAATTGTTTTAGTGCCCATTCAATAGGCATATTAACTTGTGTTTAGACCAGCTAATGGGAAGGCCAAACTAAAGTCCCATCATCAATTTTTTATCCTGAGCCACCCGTTGACTATCCCATTCTAAGTGCAAATCGCTATACAAGAATTTTGTTTCCGCAATGCAGAGTGCGGATATGCGGAGTAGTGCTAATTAACACTTCTCCATGCCACTGCACTCTACATTGCGTAAACAAAATTCCTGAATATAAGGTTTTTTATTCGAGAAGGATGTGAAGGCGCATTCATGCATATTTTTATTTAGTATAATCAGAGGGTTGTTGAAAATTTGACACTATCAAAATAAAGAAAAAGAGAAAAAAGGCAGTTCACTGTTTGTTTGCTAAGTGCTTGATGAGAATGATGGACCTTAGTCAACTTGTTAGTTATGATTAAGCAACCCAAACTCCTCTATATCAAATATTAAAAAAACATTTAACTCGCCATAACCAATTGCATGAATCAATCATTTTACCTAATCTCTATTGTAGAGAGATGAAAGAACTTGCAGATAGAGCTTCTATCTTTAAAGTCTAAAGGTTGTAAGCATGGAATTGGGTTACACTTTTTGGAAAGAGAGGGCACGTTTAGGTGAAACAAACGATCACTCGATCGATCCATTTAAGCTCTTGATCAAGCTCCTTGGGCACTAAAAGTAGCTCAATCGAGAGTTAAAAAGAAAAACCTCGATAGAACTTTAAGGCTCAATCAATATATAATTCTCGATTGAGCATTATAGCTTGATCGAGCAATTTTTTTTATCATATACCCCACACGTAGTCTCCGCACATCATTTGCACAAATTGCAGGTAATTTGAGAGCTTGACCGAGAGTATTGGAGCTTAATTGAGCAATTGAAGTATGGAGTGTTCAAATCAATCTCGCTAAGGACCCTACAAACGTCCTAGAGGCTCAAACAAAGCTAGGTATTGTATCTTTTTTGTTTTTCTTATCTAATTTTTTTTGCAAAATTAAACAAATTAATTAAAAAACAACCATACAAAAACGATGAAAACCACAAAAAACCCTTCAAAAGAACTTGGAAAATCACAAAACCAACCAAGAAAACCACAAAAAACCATAAAAAAATACCCTTGAAAACAACTTAGAAAACCACAAAATCAACCTAGAAAACCATAAAATAAACCGTTCGAAACAACCTAGAAAACAATTTGAAACTACCCAAAAAAACTACAATTTAGATTTTAAATCTATTTCTTACTTGTAAAGTTTTGTTTATTAACTGCATATTTTCTAATTTTGAATGATAATTTTTTTTTTTCTAATTATTTTAGGTTTTAAAATTTTTCTTTAAGAATTTTGTGAGATAAATTTTCATTTTTTGTTATTTATAATATTTAAATATACATAATTATAACATAACCTATATATAACTATACCATAACATAACTATATTTAACTATTATTTAACTATAACATCACATAGCTATATATTATAGCTCTATATATAAAATATAACATAACATAGTTTTATAACTATTTAACATAACATAAATTATTTAACACACACACACACATTATAATATAGCATGTTACAACATAACCATAACTATAGTTCATAAATTAACTATATAATTATATATATTTAACTAAATTATAATTTAGTTATAACACTACATAGTTATATATTATAGTTCTATATATATTTTGTTTATAACCTAACATAGTTCTATAACTATTTAGTTCATAACATAAAATTATTTAACATAACATAGAACTTTATAGTTATTTAACATAACATGCATACATATATAACATAACATGTTACATAACTATATAACTATATAATTATTTAAATATTTAAATATAACTATATATATTTAACTATTTTAAAGTTATAAAATATCACATAGCTAAATATATTATAGTTCTATATATCTTGTTTATAACATAACATAATTGTATAACTATTTAACATAACATAACATGTAACATAACTATAAGTAGATAGTTCACAACGCGCACACACACACACACATATATATATTAGAGGTGGTTCATAGACACTAGGTGCCCACTACATCCACAAGAAAATCCAGGCAGATTAACCCGAAGGGATCTACCCATCGGCACAACAAGCAGGGCCTAACCACAAAGGCGTCAAACAAATTTGACCCCGTGACCTCCCAACTGAGCTATCCCTTGGGGCTATATATATATATATATATATCATTTAACATATAGCTATATGTATAAGTTCATGTTTCAACAATGCATCATTAATAGATGCATTAAATCCATTATGGAAAGTGCATTTGGTCTAGAGAATAAAAACATTTAGTTTTTTTTTTTCTAATTTGTACCATATTGTTTCATTATGTTGTGTGTTGTATAAGAAACATTGTCTTCATGTGCTTGCACCTCGTACATGTTATGTGTCAAAGTGAAACATTAAGAAATTAAAGTCTATTGGAATATTCGGTTGGCATTAACTGTATTAGTTTTGTAAATAGGTTTATTTCAAATTTTTACACATATATTTATATATTTATGCGCTATGAATAAAATGCATTATTTAGAAGCGAGAAAAACTGTGAAGGTAGATTTGATCACTTCTTTTGATTGTGTTTACATGGAAGTCAATACTTTGGTTGATAAATTATCAAAAAATGGACTCTAGAGTTTAGGACTTTGGGCTATATTATTTTGCTTGAGTTTAGAAATGGTGTTTTTGTCAACATTCTTTCTAAGTCAACATTTTTTTTTATTGGTTTATATGTATTACATGTAATAGTTTTGTATTGTATGTAATTCTTCAATGACATTTTTTTCTTGGATTATTTTATATGTATTATATGTAATATGATGAGACATCCCATATATGCACCCTAACTGAAAGCCATCACAATGCGAGGGGTTCTGTTATACGTGGTTGGGCTCGTGATAGATCACATATCCCACCGAAAGTTCACGTTCCACTCTTATATTCTTCCTCTGACACTAGTCAGAGTGTCAGATGCAATGTTTTTGTCTATATTGATGATCATGCTATCTCTAGTGGACCTTCTTCACCTATTTCAGGTACACCTCCTACATTTTTAAATCCTCCTTAAACTTTATTTGTTTATGTCTTGAAATTGTCTTTAATTTTTAAATTTTCTTCAACTGATGTGTTTGAATTTAATCTATATGTTATTATGCTTATAGTTCGTCAATTATATATGTTAAATTATGTTTATAATTTATAGGCCCTCACCAGGTCAAAGCTGAGGATCAAAGTGAAGAAATGATCCCTCAGTGGGATGACACTACAACTCATATCACATTGGAGGATGTTATGACCCGTCATACATGGATCACAAAAGAGATACATAACAACCCTGCTAATTCATCGACTCACAATTTTTCTTTGGTGTTGTATAACATCAATAGGTTGATCGAGACATATCAATGGTCTTTTTCAAAGCGCCACCTCCTATAGTCCATACAGAGGATTAGGAGGCATGAGGTTAGAGGCCCAGATACTTGGGAGGAGGTGAAAAAGGCCACCAAGCACATTGATGTTCATGGGGAGTTGTTTGACATGCCTTTAGATCGCTCTGTTAGACATAGAGGTATGATTCCACTAAAATATTTTAGGAATGTTGATGCAACCCCTTTTGCGTATGAGATATTCATTGGAGCTTGGGGCCAGTTCCCCCACCATGAACATGTCACCACTTATTTTTCCAAGCATTTATATGCAGAGTTTGTGTTACATATGAAGTCGGATTACATTCATACCATAACTCATTATTATGGACCTGACTTGGGACGCACCTATCAGTACGATGGGGCTCGTAGGGACCCTGGGAACGATAAAACCACCTCCGAGATTCTTGTCTCTACTGTCCCAGAGCGTGGTATTACTAATAGAGCTAGCCTAATCTATCAGAGCTCGATGGTGAGACCAGAGAGACTATTTCTGACAACATGTAGATGTTATTTGCCAGTGTGTGTTTTGTATTGGGTGGAAATATTAGGAGACCACCACCATTACCTTGTAGCTCGCCAGTGCCCTTATATTATGATGCATTTCTTGCGATTTTACCCTTTGACCAACTTTTGACATATACATGTATGTATTATGATGTCATTCGTGAGACTTGGAGGGTGTGCGACCTACATGACACAGACCAGGTAAATATATATACGAAACTTTCGACTCTTATTGTCAAATTATGAATAATTATTTATATCAATTTCTAGTTTGTATTAGATCACATTTGTATTAATAAGTTCATGATAACATGTATACACAACCCAACTACATGGATGAGATTATGAGGTCATCCGGAGGGGAAGTTTATCATCCAGGCCATCCTCGACCAGAGCATGTTTCCATGGATTCTCCTCCACCTCATATGTTCACTAACGTGGAGGAGAGCCACTATGTATAACCACATGGACCAACAGTTGAGGTAAACATTTTTATTCTTAAGATTTCGAAATTTTCCTTTTTTAAGTTACACATATATATGTTAATTAATTTGTAGACTAATTATAATTTATCCTTGCCATTGTGTACACAGGCCCATATTCACAGTGTCGTTGATGTCATTTTTATGTGGATACATGAATGAGATGTTGGGTTTATAGGCATTGATGATGTGGGTCCATTGATGTAGGCCCCAATCATTGAGCCACAGGAAGGGGAGCACCAAACCCATATTCATCAAACCCCAATCTTATCTGACTTGCATTTGGACTCGATTGAGGTTAGTAGATTCATGTATATGTAATTAAAATTGTCGTTCAAAATCATTTATTTCAATATTGTTTATTTTTTTACAAATAATGATCTAATTAGTTTGGATTTGAATGTGTTATATTGCAGCACCGACTTATGGACACTTACTTTGCACGAAAAAACTCACATAGAGTTCTGGTGGTACTTAGAGTGTCATAGTTTGTATATTTTCATGCTCATTTCATAGAGCACATTCAATGTGATACAAAATTTGTATATTTTCATACATGGATAGTTTATGGATGTACATCATGGACATTATTTTAGTTCATGGGTTCTTATTATTTCAGTTTATCGATGTTCATGTGATATTTGTAATTTGTATATATTTTCATATGGATAGTTTATTGATACATGTATTCACTATTTCAGTTTATGGATTTGTATCAATCTTGTTTATGGATGATGATTAATTTTTGAAGTTTATAGATCCATTGAAATTATTTTGCTAATTCAAAAAAAATCTATATACTATAACTTTTATTAGTAAAATATAACAATTTGGATTTCTAGTTTCATAGAATAAGAAAATAATTACAATCTTAAGTAATGATGCAAGTCAATTTGATACTTCAAATGAACTCAAATATATCACGTATAAATTTAATATTGAACATGGAAAGAATTCCAATCATGCTTCATATTGGCTTGTAGAAAGTGTCTTTTAATGCAATCAACATGTATGTTGTTAGAATTCAATTTTAAATATAATTTATTTGAATTATAAATTCATCCATATATATATATATATATATATATATATAATTTTTTTTCTATCCACCCATATACCATTGCATGGACAACCTTTTTAAGTATTCAATCAATTTCTTATCTCAAGATTCAATTAAAAAACACAAATAGGATTGAAATAAGTTTTATTCGATTTTAAAAGATGTCATGTAAACAACAAATAGGTTTTATTCAACATTATTTATTTTAATTTTTGAGATTATCTACAAGAGCTAAGTCATAACATGATATAAGTCAATCGTATTGAAATTTAATATATAGGTCAAAAAACAATATATGAAAAAATTTCTCTAATTTTATATAATGTTATCAACTTTTCTAAATTTACAAGTAGTTATCCAAGTATTTCAATCAATTTCTTATGATTGAAATAAGTTTTATTCAAATTTTAAAAACTCAAATAGGATTCAAATAAGTTATATTCAATTTTAAAGGATGTGGAGATAAATACAAGTTTTATTAGATTTTATGTTATATGATGCTATCTACAAAAACTCAGTCATAATGCATGTCATCCATAATTTTAATGTCTTACACTAAAATCAATGCACAATGTTAAACTAGTTACCTTGACATTAATGTACACCATATATCTAGTTACATCAAATCATAAATCAATATCTTCACTGGAATCAATGCATCTAATGCAAGCAATCAAATAGGATGAGAAATGAAAATCTACACTAAAAACAATGCATCTAATGCAAATAATCAAATAGGATTATAAATTAGCATCTACACATAAATCAATTCATCTAATGCTGCAAGCAATCAAATAGGATTAGAAATCAAGATCTACACTGAAATCAACGCATCTAGTGCTAGCAATTAAATAATATCAGGAATCAACATCTACACTCAAATCAATGCATCTAATGCAATATCAATCAAACAAGATTACAAATTAACATCTTTAATGAAATTAACGCTTCTAATGCAAGCAATGGAAGAGAATTAGAAATCAACATCTACACAAAAATCAATGCATCTAGTGCGATCAATTTTCTTCCCTGTCTCTCCCCCACCCATATTTATCGATTTCTCCCTCCACATCTCCTTCTTTATCTCTCTATTTCACCCCCCAGACACACACACTCTCTCTCTCTTCATATCTATCTATCTCTTCCTCCCTCACTTTATCTCTCTCTTCTTCCCTCTCTCCCCCTTCCATCTATATCTCTATCTCCCTCTTTATCTACTTCTTCATCTCTCTATATGACCCCACAAAAATACATATTGTTTCTCCATATTTATCTTTATCTCCTTGTTTCTCCATATCTATCTATATCTCCCTCCCTCTCCCTCTCCCTCTCCCTCTCCCTCTCTCTCTTCCCCTTCTCTCCCTTTATCTCCCCTTCTGTCTCTCTTCCCTATTAGTCTCCTCTCTCCCTCTCTCTGCATCTCCCTTGGCACCCTTTCTCTCTCTCCAACTTTATCTCTCTATATGTATCTCTTCTTACCTCCCTCTCTCTCCCCCTCCAACTCCATCTCTCGCTCTACCTCTCAAGTCCTCTCTCTCTTCATTTCTCTCCCACCTCCCTCTGTCTCTCCCCCTCGTCACTCTCTCTCTCTCTCTCTCTCTCTCTCTCTCTCTCTCTCTCTCTCTCTCTATATATATATATATATATATATATATATATATATATAGAGCTTCATCTTGCAACTCGGTTGAAAATCTCCCTCTCTCTCTCTCATTCTCTCGCCATCTTCTCTCCACCTCTCCCTTGTCACTCCCTCTCTCTCTCTCTCTCTCTCTCCACCTTTCTCTCTCTATAATTCTTGAACTTCTCCCTTCTCTATTTTTTCCTCAAAATCTATATCTCAAGCTCCCTCTCTTTCTGATAGACTCTCTTCTCCTCTCCCTCTCTCCATATTTGTGTCCCCCTCACTCTCTTTTACCATTCTCTCTCACTCTCCCTCCTCTATATTTTAAAAATTTTAACATTTTTTGACAATCAAAATATTATGTTTAAATAAATAAAATTATTTTGATGCCATACAACAATATAATTTTTTATTTAATACATATTTAAAATGAAAAATTTCAAATGTGTGTTGTACATTCACTTGGGCAGAAAATGATATTCTTCCATATAAATATTATCTAAAATTTTCCAAAATATTAATGTTCAAGCTACCTCCATGAAAGATATATAGAACGCTTCATGTCTTCCAATTGAAACTGTTTAGGTTTTATTTCTTTAGGTGGATTTAGGTTATGATTACTTCAGGATTAAATTTTTGTATATATTTTATTATGTTAGATTCTTTATTTTAAATTTCCGTGATTTTTAATATTTAGCTGCAAACAAAATTCCAGATCCATATCGCATTTATAGTAATTTTCAATCGACGTTTCGAACCCTCAATTATGGTTCATCTTTAGGATGAAAAATATTTTGAAAGATTGATTCACCAAGGTTTTTAATAAATAGTTGAAACAAATTTAAAAATATATATATAATTAATTATCAATAAACATTAATGAAATACTTTTAAAAATGTTACAATTTATAATAAAATAAATATAAATTGAAAAACCAAAAATTTTAAAATTTTACAACATTAATTAATAATAAACATTGATGAAATACATTTTAAAAGTTACAATTGATAATAAAATAATTATAAATTGATAAATTAATAAATTCAAAATTTTAAAAATTTAGGATTTATAGTCGATCTTTTGTTCCTCTTTCAACTATTTATTAAAAACCCTGGTGAACCACAATTGAGGGTTCAAAACGTCAATTACAAATTACTATAAATGAGATATGGATCTGGAATTTTGTTTATAGTTATATGTTAGGTTTATAAAAAAAAATAAGTTAAATAAAATTAACATATTGAGTCAATTTGTATGACTCTTTTTATGTTAATGAATTTTTGCTGACACCTACGACATACGTCAACCACATTAATTAATGTGGTTGTTATACCATGTATTATAATATAGCAAATTTTATATTATATTAAAGTTAATAATATTATATTAATCCAAAATTAATATTAATATTAAAGTATATATTAATAATTTTTTTTATATATTAATATCAAATTTTATAATTTAATTTAACAATAAGAAGAAGAATATTTTTTTAATAACATTATTAAATTTAATAAGGTATCTACATTACATTATAACATAAATTATAATATAGTTTGGAATTTTAAAATGTGGTACAAACTTAAATTTTAGATCTTTATTGATTCTAGAATCTAAATTATGGGATTAAAAAAGATATATATATAGCGCTTGTTATGCAACCAACTCATAAAATAGGAGAAAATATAGATCACCGACTTAAAAATTATCCTCTTCGAGGGGGAAACCTCCTTTACATTACATAAATTAACAATTCTTGGATGATACAAATGACAATACCTCCTTTGTATATATAGGAGTCTAAGGGGTCACAATATAATCAGAGCCTACATAACAATAATAATGTAAGAGTGCAACAATAACAATTGTGGGCTTCTATGGGGCACAACAATAACAATATGGGGGCTACATGGGCACAACAAAAAAAATAAGGGGGATACACTAACAATAACAATAAGGGGGGCTATATTGGTATTATAGCGACTTAACGTGCCCCTCTCCTTCAAAAACGTGTTTTCATCAACGCTTGAGTAATTCTTGATGTTTTTGTATAAAATTATCATTCTCCATGTGGAATCTTCAAAGGGTAAGTTCTTCCACTTAATGAGAAACTCTCAAATTGATTGATTTTGTAGCTTTTGGGTTCTTGTTTCTATAACTGCTTTAGGCTCACATATGATTTTTCCTTCTTCGTTAATTTCTAGAAACATTGTTTGAATGAGAATATTGTCATCTATAACATTCTTTAAGCATGAAACATGGAAAACTGGGTGTACTCGGGAAGATGTAGGAAACTCCAATTTGTATGCCATAGTACAAATATTTTGCAACACCTTGTAAGGACCATAGTAATTGGGTGATAATTTATTATCCTTCTTAGATTGCTTGAGGGACATTTGTTTGTATGGATGTAGTTGTAAAAATACCCAGTCACCTACCTTAAAACTTCTTTCACTACGATGATGATTTTCCTGTTGCTTCATTCAATTCTGCACCAGAGTGAGGTTATCCTTTAGGAGTTGGAGAACTTGTTGTTGATGCTCAATGTGATCTTCCACTACTTTAACCTTAGAATTTTATCTTAAAGATGATGTGATGGATGGTGGATGATATCCATAAAGTTCGATAAATGTGGTCATTTTTGTTGTAGTATGGAAGGAAGTGTTATACCACCATTCATATAGAGGTAACCACTTGATTGATGGTGTTTGTTTATCGGATACAAAGCAATGAAGATATCCTTCCAAACATGTTCACTATCTCAGTTTTCCCATCAGATTGAGGATGATAAGATGAACTATGATCTAATTGAGCACCAAGACAAGAAAATAATTTCATCCAAAAATTTCCAGTGAAAATGGGATCTCTGTCACTTACAATAATCTTTGTGTTTCCATGAAGCTTTTTAATTTTTTCCATAAATACAGTAGTAACTATAATGGCTTTAGAAGGATGAGATAATGCACAAAAGTGTGCATTCTTTGTAAGTTTATCAACTACCACCATGATGACACAATTTCCTTTAGACTTGGGTAAACCTATGATAAAATCCATTGAGACCTCCTCCCAACACTAACTTGGAATGACTAAAGGTTGTAATATACCCGAGGTCTTAATTGTCTCAACTTTATTTTGTTGGAAAACCAAAAATTCTGCCACAAACTTCTGAATATCATATTTAAGGCCATCCCCAAAAAAATCCTTCTTGACCCTGTGGTAAGTTTTAAAAAATCCCAAGTTCCCTCCTAAGGGGGAGGTGTGCAATTCCAAAAGAATCTTTTATTTGAGTTGGGAATTTTTACAAATATATAAGCAATCTTGTACCATAATGAATCATTTTTCCAGCTAAATGTATCATGTGTATTGAGATCTTGTTGCAACTTTTGAATGAGTGTCCACACATATTCACCATTCTTCCATTCATCCCTTGCTTATGTTATCCACTCAGGTTGGATAATAGAAATGGCACAAGGAAATGCTTCCACGTCCTTATCCTTTCTTTGGAGTGCATCTGCAACAAAATTTTGCTTCCCTTTTATTGTAGATGGTTTCAAAGTCATAACCCAACATCTTAGTGACCCATTTTTGTTGCTATTTTGAAGATAATATTCCCATTAGGTAAGGTCGTCATTTCTTTAGTGCATGTAGTATTTCCAACATTTCCTTCTCATAAATAGGTTTTTGTAAATACTTTATTTTCAATGGACGAATTTAAAAAGCAATGGGTCTTCCTTCTTGCATTAAAACAAAGCCAATTCCATTTCAAGAGGCATCACATTCCACAATAAAGGTTTTTGTGAAGTCTGACGTAGCTAAGACCGATACCTGGTGTTAGTGTCGGTATCTTCATCCCTCCGTCAGTGATCAAAATTCTCTTGTTGCATTGCATATTAGGTGTCTCGCTCGTCAGCTGCATTCCATTAGGAGCATGGATCATCTGACGGTAGTGGCTTGTTGCTCATATCCCTCATGTTCTTTACCTGCTGGCCCATTTCTTTTCATTAAGATCATTTGCAGTCACTTTTTGTCCCATAGTTTGCAAAGAGTTGTTTTTAGGTTTTTAGTGTCACTAAGTCTAGGGTTTCATTAATAAGGTCTTCAAAATGCCCAATAATTGTCAGCAGACGCAAGAGGAGGTTGAATAAATTTCCAGTACTAAAAATTCCATCATCATATGCTTAATAATGTATTTTTCTTCAAAACTCTGTTTTGAAGAAAAATAGAGTATTTCATCCTTGTATGTATAAATGTAATGTAATTTCAAGTTTTCTCATTTGTAAATAATTTCACTAGCAACCCTGGTCACCTTTTTCAAGCTCCAGCAAATCCATTCCCTACAAGGCAAATAGAAGGCACATCATTCAGTTAATTAGAGGCGAAATCAAGAAAATTGCCCAAAACAGAGTTTAAAAAAAAAGTGTCAAATGTAAAACATTACAAAGTGGGTTTTTGAAGTGGAGAATTAAAGGTCTTTGGTATATAAGTCATCTCCATGTTCAAAGGCTCATTTGTATTCCAAGAAGAGAGAGTGAGCAAAGGAGAACCGTGGTTGGAGAAAGGGAGCAGTTTGAAGGGAAATTGGCAAGTTTCAGGTGCGCGGCGCATAGGCTGAGTGGCGCGGTGCATATAACCAACGTGACGCATTGGGTCGACCTCTACAGTGGAAAATACACATGGGCGCAGTGCATAAGACTGGCGTGGCGTGTTTGGTTGGTGGCGCGGCACGTAGAGTTGCCACTTGTTTTGAACCATGATTTCATTCAAACTCAATTTTTCTCAACTGCCTCCGGTCCAAAGTAAGTCAAGTAATTCCTCCACTGCCAATGAACGTGAGTCTTATGATTTCTATGAGGATTTAATTAAAAAAATTTCAAACCCTACCTCTTTGCTTAAGACATGATCATTTAGGGTTTGTAGTTTGGTTTTTTGTGCCTATCACTCCCTCACCTTGTTATTCCCTCATTACTGTTCTAGTTTCATCAAATCATTTCCCTATTCCCCATATCCCTAAAATTCATCTACCCCTATCCCATATTCCCATTATCCCATCCTAACTACGAAATTCCCAAACCCCAAATGCTATCCCAAAAATCCTAGTGACTGCCCCTAAAACTCTTTAATTCCCCAAATTTCAATTGGCAATATTCCCAACATTCCCCCTACCCTCTCCCTCCATAGTCCCTCACACATTTTCATACATTTGACAACAAAAACCTAAAGACACCTAAAACTCCTCATACTCATCTAAGACAACACAGACTTTGGAAAACATGGAGACAGATTCCTCTTATTACCGAGATAGTGACTCTACAACTGAATTGCATGCACCAAGGAGACCTCACAAGAGTGGCAGACATGTGAGGGAGGAACCTACTTCACTTGCTGAGCTGCAGGCCTGTCCTCTTGCTATTACATGTTTTCAATAGTAGTCTTGTTATCATTTTTTTGAGATGGTTGCTAGAGTCCACCACCATCATGAGCTGGCCAGATTGTTTGTGCTTCATTTACATAATGGCCAAGTCACTCTTGCAGGTGTGACATTCACCTTGACACCTGAATCTATCTCTCTAGCAACCGGCATTCCAAATGTTGGAGAACAATGGAATAAAAGGCAGCAAGTTGACAGGGAACACTATGAGCCATACATCAAGCCTGGTTTTTTGAGACAACTCAGCAGAGTTTTTCCCTTTCGGTTCCTGAAAGATTCATACGCTCCTTTAATGAAGCTCATAATCAAATATTTCAGCTGTGAGGGCCGGTTTTCTCGCCTCTATGCCTATCACATCAGGTTGCTGATGCATTTTACCAGGGTGAGAATGATGAACCTCCCCTACTTCATGTGCCGCAATATTGAGAAGATGACCACCCTAGTGCAAAGGAAAACTCCTGAGCAACAGTATAACAGTATCTATCACTTTGCACTCATCAAAATTGTGGTTATGCATCAGCTTGGTTTGCAGGATATTTCATGGGAGGATTTCATTTCTCATGAGTTCTTCACAGCCCCTCAGATTCCTCCGGAAGCTTTCCATGAGACAGTTGAACCTTCATATCAGCAGGAGGGTCATGAGACACAGACTGCTAGTGTGCTGGTGTATGTCACCTATCAGAGGGGCACTAGAGGGTTGTTTGCAGCAGCCAGGCGAGTATTATCTCCACTCGGGGTGGAAGGGGTCTCGCTTCCTTCATCAGCAGTACAGGTATAGGACAAGGGTAAGAGGAAAACACATGATGAGGGGCATTTAGGAGGGCAGGATACAGACTTCATACTCATTCAGGATGATGATTTAGGCTTACCAAGCTCAAAGCTGAGAGAGATCATTCAGGAGCAGAAGGCGGAAATAAATACTTTGTCCCTCAAATTGCAAAGATCCCAGTGGATAATAAACTACCTTGAGCATATAAACAAACAGCTAGAGGATCATAAAACTATCATGGAGCTACAAAACATACGTGAGAACCGGCAAGCTGCCCAAAGGAGCAAAACCGAGATGACATCACTTGAGCAGGAGATTGAGGCCGATCGTGAAACTTGGCTTGAAAGGGTAAATATTCATTTGGAAAAGCTGTTGGAGAAATCCAACAAGGAAAATAACATGTTGAGGCACATGGCTAATCATTATTGGGCAAGAAATCATGTTTGCAAGGCACGAATCAAAATTTTGAAGGCCAAGTTGAAGAAGGCCTCAAAGCATCGGAAAGGCAAGATAGACTTCAGATTTTGGCCAAGGCTTCCTTGGCCCAGCATAGTACATAATGGAGGACACTCAGCCCAAATTTCAAGAAATTTGGGACACTTTTTGCAAATTTTAAAATTTTGGCCTAAAAACAGACTTTTCAGCTCTATGCGTCGCGCCACTTGGCGCACGCTTATGACTGGGGACTCCTCTTGGTGAAAAATTCACATTTTTGGATTTTTCATGGAAAATTATGCATTCCTACCTATGGCCAAGATATTTTGACAGGTTTTGGGCTTCCAAAAGGGTCAAAAACACCCTAAAAATGACCTTTCTGCCCCTTTTTGGACACACAAGAAGCAGTGTTGGGAGAAATCAGTTTTGGAGGGGAAAATGAAGACCAAATTCAGAAATTCCACTTGTGTTGGAAAGTAGACAAGCAGACCTTTCCAACAAACCCACTTGGAGAAAATTTGGACACCGGGAAGGCCTCCAAAATCAGCTCCAAACTGGCGCGACGCATTGGGGATTTTTGCTCATTTTGGACTCAGTAACTCTGTTTTTCGCCTAGTTTTTGACATTTTGACTTTCTTACTTCCAAATGTTAAACTCATGATGTAATTGGATGTAATTGGATGGATCTTGATGTAATTTTGTTAAATTTTTACTCATGAAGGTAGATTCATTCATCAAAAGGTGAATTGCAATTGAATGAATCAGTTTCCTATCTTATAGAGGCAAGCTGTTCCACTGCCTATTTTTTAGTTCTCAGTTTAGATCTTGTTGAAACAGCTCCTAAACTTGTGAGCTCGACCCCTAGAGGCTAGGGATGAGTTATTTTTTGTCTATATCTTGTGGTTTTTCGGTAATTAGCATGGTTGGACATTTGGGGATGCTTTGAGCATCATTGTACTTTCATCTCTGCAGTTTGGAAAAGGAATAGACCAGGGTTTGCAGCACTCCATGGGATTCATGTGGTACTTTGTTTTGATAGTGTGTTTCTCTCTGTAAATGTAAGTCTATTGGTGTGTTATTTGTATCATTTTCCCTCTTATTTCTTCTTAAGTTAAACAAACAAGGATAAAGGTGGAATTCATTGGAATTTGCAGTGCTCTACTTAGGGTTTGTTTAATTTTCTATGTTTTCAGCTGTTTGGAGAGGATCCTTGAAGGTTTCTTGCCCTCTTCAGCTCTTCACCTGTCTCAAACTCTCCATTTCCTTCAAATTGAAAGTGTCAAATCAATTGCCTACCTTGCCCCATTCAGATCTCTGCAAAACTGGGCCTCATTCCCCAGACCCAAAATCTGCCTTTCCCTTTGATCCAACAAACACCCTAAAAATCAAATCAAACTCTTTTGCAAATATACCTAGCCTAAAATCAGCCTTCATTCAAGTCATCTCAAGCCTCACTGATCATTTTTTTTGCTGAGATTGACCAGGAGAGAGCCCTCTCCCGATCTGGTAGGGCTAGCTACCAAGTTAAGCGTGGTTTGATGTTACCCTAGACTCTGCCTTCCTCAGCTTGAGGTAGATTTAGGCCCTAACACCTGGCACATTGTCTCCTTAAGATGCTCAAAGGCTGCAGTTACTTTTGGAGTCCAAGAAAATGCATCTTTATTGAGTAATGATGTTAGAGGTGCCACTATTCTCCCATAATTCTTAACAAACTTGCGATAATACCCTTCCAACCCGAGAAATCCTCAAATATGCTTTATGGTTGTGGGGATTTTCCATTCCTAAATGGATTTAATTTTGTTTGGGTCTACCTTAACACTCTCATGAGATACAATATTACCCAAATATTCCACCTTTTGCACTATGATCCATCCTTCTTGTGCACCAATAATACTGGAGCAGAGAAAAAACTTTGACTAGGTTGAATTATACTAGCCTCTAGCATTTCTGCAACCATATGCTCAATTTCACTATTTTGGGCATAGGGATATATATAAGACCCAATGTTTGGAGGAACACTAGCTGGAATAAAATGAATAGCATGATCATGATTTCAAATAGGTGGGAGGCTTTTGAGAGTCTCAAATACCTTGGAATGATTGTCCAAGACATTTTGGAGATATGTAGAAATGGATGATTTCGATGTTTGAACCTCTATTAAGCATAATTGTGAAATTACACCTTGTTGTTCTTTATTTAGAAGCTTCATCATTACATTAGAGATGATTATATTTCCTGGTTTTTCTGTGATACCCCTTAATTCAACTTTCTTTCCTTCCCAAAAAAAATTCAAGAATTTTTTTTGAAAATTAAAAGTTATCATCCCCAAAGATTGTAGCCATTGGACTCCTAGTACAACATCAACGCCTTCCATTGGAATGGAAATCATTGGAATATTCAATACAAATTACCCCATGGATAGCTTCATATTATGGCACTTTCCAGAGCAATTTATAGTTCTTCCATTTGCAACCATCACTTGACATTCTAGTGCTGGATATAGGAAGAAATTCAATTCCTTGGATATCTTACAATGAATAAAATTATGGGTACTACCTGAATCAATCAACACTATTACTTTTTTCTTCTTGATATGTCCTTCTATATTGAGAGTTTGAGGAGTGGTAATTCCTACCAATGAATTACAATATGTGGTCATATTTACTTCTTCTTTCTCTGGGGTTGGTTCCTCGTCCATATTCTTTTATTTTGATGTTTCTTGTTCCTTTTATTCCTCCTCTTCACAATCTATGTAAAATAATTTCTTCTTGGCACGCTTATGATCTTTAGTGTATTTTCTATCACGACTGTAACAAAGTCCTTTTGCTCTTTTTGCCTCCAATTTTTGTGGTTTCAATCTTGTAGGTTGTGGAAGGCTAGGAGCAACAACACTTCCATATTTATAATTGCGAGTGGTAGGCTTCCTTGTTGCCATAATTTTTCTTTCAACTTTTCTTTCCAACCGGAATGCCTTCTCCAATGAACCAGGTTCTCAAAGGTGAACGTCATGTTGGATTTTATCCTTTAAGGTCCCTATGAAGACATCAATATTATGCTCCTCTGGAATATAATTTACCCTAATATTCAATTTTTGGAAGTCCTCAATGTGCTCTGCCATTGAATCCTTTTGTTTGAGATTTATCAATTAGATAAAGAAGATGTTGCTCTTAGTATCCTCATAATTTGCTATCATTTCCTCTGTAAAAATTGACCAAGTGACAAGTGGTTTATGAGAACAAATCCATCGATACCATACAAATTGATTGGGTTCTAAATATAAAGCTACATTTTGTACCTTTTGTGTGTGTTACACATTATGTAGATTGAAATATTGTTCCATTTGTAGTATCCATGTTACCAGATCCTTGCCATCAAACTTACTCATATCGATCTTTGGAATATGGTGGGTCTTCAATCCAAAGTTAGATTTTATGGAAACATGATTAACATTCCTTTTTTTCTTATCATGAGTTTCATCTAATATCTTTTTTCCATTAGGAAGCATTTCTTGTAGCAACTTTGTCAAACCTTCCTTCAAACCTTCCTTCATACCTTCCATGTCGAATCTTATACCATTCTTCAAATATTCCATGTTTCCTTTCATTTTTTCTTCTCTACCATATATCTTAGCTTCCATACCATTCTTCAAACCATCTATCTTAGCTTCCATTTCATTTTTGGTTACTCTTTGCGAGAACGAAATTTGTTGCATTTGGTCTCGTAATTTTGATATATCATGTTGCATTTCTTCCTCTTCTTCATGCATCATAGTAGAGCTTTCTGGTTTCTTACTCGGTGTTTCCATTTTCTTGCTTCGATTCATTTGGGAATCAAACAATGATATTTATGATTTACTATGCCCCTTCAATCACTTCAAACTGATTTTTCAGACAAAACTTATGCCAATTTTTAAAAAAAAGACACACCTTTTTCTAGCTTTGTAGGAACTCAATATCGAATTTGTTGTATATCTGTAAATTCATATCTTAAGGGTCTAAAATTCAGTCCTATGGTATCCCTCTGAGTCTTATTTCCAATGCCACAAGTCAGATCAAATTTGGATTCTTCAATATAAATATATGTACAATCTCCCACAATGCCCTGATTATGGACTAGTTCAGTAGAGCGAAATTGTATGGAGTTCCACATGTCACCGGTTCAACCTTTCGCCCTAAAAACGATGCACAATATACTAAATTTTGTGCACTTTTGATCACTTTTTATGAAATTCAAATCTGATGCTTGTAGAGGAATATTTGATGATTTTCCCAAGGTCGCCTATTTGAGACGAAAATCTGGAGAATGCATAAACCCTAACGTCTTCGGACCATATATTTGAAAATATAGCGAACGCAGATCTAAAATTTTTACATGAATTTCATTGGAATTTTGGATCCTTGTGGTAAATATTTGATCTTCTGAACCTTCGTAGAAAAAAATGTTGTATTGAAATTCCACGATGGCCTGTTTGCAGCAGTGAAACCCTAGAATCCAAAGCTCTGATACCAAATGTTATGCAACCAACTCATAAAATAGAAGAAAAGATAGACAAACAACTTAAAAACTATCTTCTTCAAGGCAGGAACCTCCTTTACTTTACATAAATGAACAATTATTGGATGATACAAATGACAATACCTCCTCTGTATATATAAGAGTCTAAGGGGTCACAAAATAATTAGAGCCTACATAACAATAATAATGTAAGGACACAAAAATAACAATAGTGGGATTATATGGGGCACAAAAATAAAAATATAAGGGCTAAATGGGCACAACAATAACAATAAGGGGGCTACACTAGTATTATAGGGACCAAACAACACTCAATCGAGCCCATGTTGACCACACATATGGCTCGATCAAGGGTTTATGAAACCCTTGATTGAGTTATTTGAATTTGAAATTTAAATGTTCAATTGAGCGCTTTAAGAGCTCAATTGAGCCAAATCCATAATTTCAACACCCCTTCGTCAAAATTTCCAGCAACACTATTCTGTACCCTAGCGGACTTAGGGAAAATTTTCTCCTTAGGCAACAGAGTTGATCATGTTGGATTCATGAAAGAATCCTCTATCTAATGGAATATGAGTTTGACATTTTCGAATTCATATGATATTTTTCATTTAATTTCTTTTAAACATAATGCTTGATTTTTTTTTGAACAATTTTAAAGAGCTTGAATAAAAAATCAATATCTTAAAATATACACGAATTTTTTTTTTCAAAAATACCACTATCTTCGTTTATGAGTCCTCTTCAAAAGGGTACTCTTGGGTTTTCAATTTATTTAAATAGTTGAAAAAAACTTTACATGAAAACATGTGTCTGCAAAATGAAATTGAAATATTACTTCACCAACTTAGCTTTGTGTGTGTAGATCATGCTTATATATATATATATATATATATATATATACATATATATATATATATATATATATATATATATATATATATATATATATAGATTAAAAATTACACATTTTATACTAAGTTATGCTACATGAACACACACATACATCTTAATATGCGTGACAATTTGTACTGACAAACATTACATGTAATGGAAAATTGACATATTATACGACACTAAATATTTTTTCCGAAATCCCCGATGGTGGTGAAAACTTCGGCGCACGTGGAAATCGAGCCCCATGAATGAAAACAATTGTTTTGATGGCGGGGGAATGGCCTCCCAGTCCCTTCACCGCAGCAAGCATAATGGGAGGTGTACTAGAATAATTTATGGCAAACGTGTGAGCCTTTGTTTCGTCTTGGAGAACGAGGGTGGTGAAAGGTTATCGGGCGGGATGGCGAGGAAGCTTGGAATTTGTAGCTGCGCCTTGGTCTAGTGTTGGGCTCCTAGGTGGCTTCCTGTGTGTAAGCATAAGTGATGACATAGTTCTTTAAACATCGACAGGTGGCATTCAACATTCTTCTGTGACTTTTAGTATGGTGAATTCAGTTGCATTTCTTTCCCGAGATACCCCAGACTTTCCTGCACTCGCAATGTGCGGACGCTGGTAAATGAAGGAACTTTCTATTTTGGTTTTATATGGGTTATAACAAGTTTGGGTGGTTGGGTTGATAGAGGTGCCTAGTGGTGGCATTGTAGGAGGTACAACTGGGACTGATTGCGCCTCTAGGAAAAATTCCCCTTTTCTGGAGCTTGACCTGGTCATTAATGCTATTGGTGGTTTGGTGGGAGGTTCTTGGTGGGCAGTGGTCGTTCTTGATGGACGTAATCTTGGAGTGGGTTATGTGGAGCATTCAAGGCAGTGTCGGCCTAGGTCATGCTCTCCTAGGCTTTTCCTTATCTAGCTACTGATGTTCGCGCCTAGGTTCCAAGTTGGTGGAAAGGCGGAAGGGGAAGCATAATGGGTGGCCTTCTAAGGCATTTCAAATGTGCAGGGAGACTTGGCTCTCGAGGGTGGTGGTTGCGAAAAGGCCTAGAGGACCGAAGTTGGTTATTTGTTGGTGTTGGCCCTCCTGATTCAAGCCAAATGAAACCTTATATGTGGCGTGGAAGCTCTTCCCTTAAGCCATGCATGGTGTTGGGGGCCCGGTTAAATTGGCAGTAGTGTCGGTTGGAGCCAGCCGGGATGGCAAGACGGTCGACTGTTCCCGGCTTGCTGGTGTGGGAATGCGTGACGGTCGGGGTGGAAGCAAGTAGGACTCTATTGGTGGCGGTAGTTTGCGGGCGCAACAATTTCAACGTCGGGGTGGTAGACGACGAGGCGACATAACTAACAAAGGATATGGGCATCGTGCTGCTCAAGACCAACAAGATATTCAACATTGTTTCTTGGAAATTTTCCAGGAGATAATACACAATCTAATGGATTTGGTGGACGCAGCAGAATGGGTTCATCCGGAGGAGCATGTTGCGGTGATGGCTACGCTAGATAAGATGCACTACTTCTAGTGTCAGGTCAAGGAGCGAGCGGTGGTGGTCTGGTGAGGCCAAAACCACCTTGCAGAAAAAGTGAAAAAGATGGAAACTTGGATGGTGCACTTAGAAGGGCACGTCCAGTGCAAATTCCGTCCCCCACCACTAGAACAACCCCAGTCAACCCAACTTCCATCACGTCGAATGACTAGTATGATCTCAAGTGTATTTTATGTATTGTCTGTCTTTTGGAGCCTATGGCCCTCTAGTCTGTGGACGCTATCTTTAGCCTCCTTTTTGTATTTTTGTCACTTATTGCAGACACTGGTCAACAAACCCAACCGAGGTGAGACCACTTACTTCTTGCTTTGCTGGTTGTACATATTTTTCTCCATATGAATAGAATATTGACTTACAAAAAAAAGAAATATTTTTGCAAAAAATATCATTAGGATAACAGCATAATTCTCCACAATTTGTCTTTTTACTCTGAATCAAAATTCACAGTGCTTATATGAATTTTGAGGGCTTCAATTCGATAAAAGAGGAAAAAATTGAAATTTAATCACCGCATTTGGCCCAAAAGTGTAACCCATCCTCATGCATTCACCCTAAACTTGAAGAGTTTGACTCCTAATTTGCCTCAATTTTTTGTTAAATGAGCGCAAGACAAATTTTTACCCTCTGGCATGGATAATGACTCATTTGTGATGAATTAGAAGGTACATTTAATCGTATGTCTCTGAAGAACCGACTACACAGTTGTGCACTGGCCTGAATTAAGCTACAAGGTTGCTTGAATGCATTCAAAAGTAAAAGAAGGATGAAACCTCAACAAAAAAGATATAAATAAAATTATATCATTGTTCTGCAAAAATTATATAAATATAAATTAGTTGGGTTCCAAAACCAAAACACAAGCACATGCCAATTATCATCCCTATGGATGTGATTATCATTTAGAAAGACTGGGTGTGAATATGAGGCAGGGACTATGTGGAGTGTGGAAAATAATAATAATAATCATATGTAGTTGATGACATTATGGTGCATTGAATCATAAGAAATAAATTGATATCAAGGAACTTAGTAGCAACAATCACCTTGTATTATGTAAGCACATATTTTCTCTCAAGAAAGAAACCTTGCAGAATGATTTGTTATCAGTTGACAATACTTAAACATTGATACATTTTTTAGAGTGCGGAGGTGTGGAGGCCCCCCCTACCCCCTTGTTTCTGCCTCACACCTCCGCACTCCACACAATGTACCAACGTTATGGAGCACCCCCCCGACCTATGTACGAGACCTGGAACCTCATAAGTGATGACATCATTAGGTAGAACAATAACAGTGTCAGAGCACTCACTGATGGAATGGCCACTCACAAATTAGCCTTTTTTATTTCAAAATAATTTTTTAGACACTAAAAAATACCAAAAATAAAAATCCCTCCACCAAGAGAATTATGTCACGTCAAGGCTCACTCATCCAATGGAAAATAAGAAATAAGATTTCTAGAAATTAAAAAATATATATTTTTGAATTTAGAAAGAATTAGGAATATTCGGCATTAAGCATTTTCCTGAAACTTTGGTTAAAATTGTAAAAGCTTGACAAAAAAATAAAAAATCAACAATTTTTTATGGTAAAGCGAGTGCTATAGTCTCTCGTGATGCAGACACTAAAAATCTTAATCATCTTCCATGTTAGTGTGTGAAAGAAATTATATATATATATATATATATATATATATATATATATAATCTATTTTAAAAATTAATCTTTTATGTTATTATGTTAATTTGATTATTTTTTAAAAAATATTTATTTTAATTATTAAATATGGCAATTCAACCAAATTTACTTTTCTCTCTTTTTTTTTTTATAAAATATTAATATAAATAGATATTCCACAATAAAATACTCTATAACTCTATATAGTATCATGAAAATGGATATATTACTTAATTGAGTTGAGGGGCTTTCTCGAACCTGGTATGCAAGAGATGTTGTAATGTCTTGTTGACATTTTGACTAGTCCAATTAAAATAAAATAAAAATAACCATGTGTTAAAATAAAAATTATATGTTATTATTTTTTTAATCAATTATTGTTGGCTAATTAAGGTAAATTTGAAATAAAAATAACCTTATGTTAAAATAATAATTCCGTATTTTTTATTTTTTTGGGTAGTTAAGGTAGACTTTAATCGGTCAAGTTAGCCATGAATTTTGTGAGAACCCATGATATCATCCATAGTATTCATATGGAATATAGCCTATTTAAAAAGAAGAATTAAACTACCAAGAGCCTTAACATATTCTGAAATATTTTAATGTAGATAAATTCAACCACCAATCATAATAGTAATCAGTAATTTTGAGAAACTTAACCACATTGATCTCTCTATCAAAATGTTATGTGCAAATGTTTCGACCAATTGAACTAACCATAACGACTACACATATATTTCAATTAAATAATCGAATTTAAGTAAAATCAACCCGGGAAATTTTTTTTAAAAACATCGCTCATTGGCTTCCGCTCGTTTCTTCAGGGATGTGAAAAATTGTTTCTCATTACGGTATCGTGTCCACAATCGTTACATTGCTTGCATTTTTCAAAATTTGAGGCAAAGTAACTCAGAATTATGGGATCTTCTGCGGCGTATTATTGCACCACTCACTTTTAATAAAATGAAAGTGCCGTTGCAACCCTACGAAATTTTTCGAATGATAGCTGCAGGAATTGAACCCACGCTCGCGGCCTACTATAGCAGCACTTAGTTTTAAAAAAGTTTCAAATGACAGTTGAGGGATTTGAACCCACGCCCGCGACCTTCAAATGTTTATGTCATTTGAGGGATTTGAACCCACGCCCGCAACCTTCTATTGCAGCACTCCGAATGTTTCAAATTATAGGGATTTGAACCCACGCCCGCAACCTTCTATTGCAGCACTCCGAATGTTTCAAATTACAGGGATTTGAACCCACGCCCGCAACCTTCTATTGCAGCACTCCGAATGTTTCAAATTACAGGGATTTGAACCCACGCCCTTTCTGACTTGAACCTATGTCTGGCGCCTTATCTCAACCTCCGACATTCTATCATTGTCACTGTCATTTTGTGGGACATTCAACAGCAGTCTCTAATTATTTCAGTATCTTTTGATTCATCTATTTTTCGTCTTCCGACCTTAGCTCAGTTTGTAGAGCGGAGGACTGTAGTAGGACATAAAATCCTGGACGCCATCCTTAGGTCGCTGGTTCGAATCCGGCAGGTCGGAAATTCTGCTTTTGCTTTCCAGTCTCTTTACAGTCTCTTTAAGCCATCCTTAGGTCGCTGGTTCGAATCCGGCAGGTCGGAAATTCTGCTTTTGCTTTCCAGTCTCTTTAACAGTGGAACAGAAATTTCAACGTAAATACAGAAATCTCAACGTAAATAAATCTTTGGTATCCTTGGTTGAATTTTCTTTTGCTTTCCAACTTAGTTGATAAGAAATTCCAATGTAAATGTTTCATGAATATTGATCTTTGGCATCCTTAGTTGAATTTTCTTTTGCTTTCCAACTTTGTTCATAAGAAATTCCAATGTAAATGTTTCATGAATATTGATGAGTGTTCCATATTTTTTTTAATATTTTGATAATGTTAATATTTATGTTGTTTTTGGAAAAACAATTTGGTAATAAGGATGTTTATATGGTTTCACATGTGATTGTTTTTCTTTGTTGTGTACACAATTTATATTTATCTTTATCTTTATTTTTTCCTTCGTTGTGTACACAATTTATATCTATCTTTATTTTTAAAAGGTAATGATATCATTTATCTTTTTTCTTGGTTTTTGATTACTTTAGCTTTTGAGATAATAGCATCATATTTGACTTTGCCATTGTCAAATTGAAGCTCCACCACTTTACTTATTTGCTTTCTTTCATTGTGCACACAATTTACATCTATTTTCATTTCAAAGGTAATGACATCAACTATCCTCTTTTCTTGGTCTTTGAGTACTCTAGCGTGTTTTTGAGATAATAGCATCATATTTGACTTTGCCATTGTCAAGTTGAAGCTCCACATTTTTACTTATTATCTATTTTCATTTCAAAGGTAATGACATCAACTATCCTCTTTTCTTGGTCTTTGAGTACTCTAGCGTGTTTTTGAGATAATAGCATCATATTTGACTTTGCCATTGTCAAGTTGAAGCTCCACATTTTTACTTATTATCTTGTCGTTGTAATAGCATCACATTTGACTTTGCCATTGTCAAGTTGAAGCTCCACATTTTTACTTATTATCTTGTCGTTGGCAGGTATAACGTAATCGATCAACAATTAAGTTGCTTTGATAAAAAATAGAAGTAATTTATAATGTTTACACTCTTAAATGGAAATTAATTACTTTTTAAAATATATTAATTTATTTATCAAGAAGTTTGATTGGTTCATTTTATTGAACTCTTGATACCGCAATGATTGCTTTGTATCTCCTTTGTCATGTACAGTGCTTGTAGCATACCATTTGTAACCTACAGTACTATACAATAAATAAAAAAAAATAACCAACCACTTTCATTTACAATATTACAAATTATGCATAAGAATACATTATCTAGAAAATGCATATAAATTTACACAATGGTCATAACCATGGATTAATACTTATGGGTCATTGAACTCTTACATGCAGATATATATATATATATATATATATATATATATATATATATATATATATATATCTACAATTTCCAACTAGCAAGATGTTGGACCCATGTTCCTGATCCAAGCTGATTTGTACATTAATAAAGTTATTGCTTCCTTGATATATTGTTAATGTCATTTACTAATGACGGTTACCATCCAGGTTCTTTACCCGATTACATTTCCCATATCTGCTCCATGTGTCAGGATTGTTTTCAAGGTTTTATTATCAATGACTCCTCGACTTCAATCCTTACAACTTCTTGGTATGCATATGACATTTCACAGTGGACTTTGGTACCACGCCTTAGGTTAATTTTAATACAATGGCTAAATTCACTATACAATATTTTCAAGGATTCTAGAAGGGATATGTGTTGGATGGAGATGAGGGCACCTGGCTCCCATTTTGACCCTGGATTTGTTTCCAGTAGGACAACTTGGGCTTCACACAGGGTAGTTAGGGTTATACCACCACCCAAACCCTCGATAGGTGCTCCATTTGCTTCCGCCTCCACTTTGTTTTTGCTCTGCAACTTTGGTTTTCAAAACCTTCCACCACCACAGCTCCATTTTTGCTCTGCAACTTTGGTTACCAGAACCTTCCACCACCGCAACTCCATGTGCACCATCCTTCAGCAGAGAGCTTTCTTGTATATTTGTGTGCATTGTGTCTGCTCAACTTAGTGTTCCTAAATTGATGTCATAAATTGTCAACCAGGGCTAGTAAACTGTTGAAGTGAAGTGCACTATATGTGCCTAGGTATATGCTTCCTACTTTGTTGTGTTTAGTGTTTTTTTTTTAGTGTTTTTGGTTTTGTGTTTTTATGCTAAGAGGAAAAGAACTAAGTGTCTAACAAAGGGAAGTTACTGGTCACACTAAAACAGAGCAAAGGCTATTCTAAACTATGTATGGAACCTAAGAACATAAAATGCAAAACTTGTCAAGAAAAATAACTCATAACATGAACTCAATCCAATTCATTCATTAGAAGTATGTTGGAATAGCTTGAGAAAAGGATAAGCTTAATGCAATGAGGTTCTTCTAAGTAAACAACAACTTACAATATCACAAAAATCTCATCCATGGTTAGAAATTTGTTGGAACACAATTGGAAAAGATTATCTGTAGCATAGTAAGGAACCCTACTCTAAATTAACTTATGACACTGAAATTAATCCATTCTGCAACTCAAATTGTCACTACTAAGCCTCATTCGAGAGTTAGAAATATTTTGGAATAGTTTTGGAAGAAGGTTATTTGTAAAATTATAAGAAATTGCAGAACAGTCAAGACCTTGAACTGATATCACTAATTCCTGTCCATATGATGATGTGTTGGAAGAGATTAATAACAAGAGTAATTTGTAAATAATGAAGGCCTTGAAGTCTAATGGAACAGAACTAAAATACAGCTAACTAATAAAACTTAAAATGCATTAAACAGAACTGAACTAGAATGTAATCAATCAAACTTGAATTACAGTGAACAGAACTTAACTAGAGCGCAATTAATCTCTGGAGTTTTACCGATGAACTAAAGTGCAACTAATCACTGAAATAATACAGCTCTATCTCATTCGGTGTTAGTGATATTTTGGAACAATTCATAAGAACAAGACTGGTTGTAACATTTGATGTGAGTGAGCATAAAAACATAACGTTCAGGAAAATGCAACTAAGCTCTAAAATACTACAGCTATGTCTCATTCAGTGTTAGTGATATTTTGGAATAATTCATAAGAATAAGACTGGATGTAACATTCAATGTAAGTTAGCATAAAGCATAAAATTAAAAAAATCTACTTGAATTAGTAATGAAACAGAGTTAAAGTTACTTATCTAAACAATATGCACAGAGCTTCTCGGGCAGTAGGGGCCCTCTACCACCGGATTAGCTTACAAATCTCCTCAAGATTGCCTTAGATCATGTAATGAAGTTGAATGTCTTTCATTAAAGGGAAAATACTTCAGAAACAGAGTATTACGGACTTTTGAGATCTAACAACAAAACATCAATCTAGCTAGCTCTCTCTCGGTCTCTCGAGTCATTCTTATATAAGAAATACATAACTACCCTTGAGAGGAAATAGGGATAAGTGTTTTTCCCAATTAAAATCAAATTAGAACTCTTGTAGAAGCCTCGTACTCTTGCTAAAGACATCTGTAGAGTTCTTGTCCCAGTAGAAGTCTACCTCTTAGTTTTGATTTCTTCCACATGCATAACCACTTGGATATTTTTACTCAGACTTCGTAGAGGACAAGTAACGATGTAGATGAATTCCGGATTTCAACCATAAGTGTTTTTCCTCTAAGTGACACCTGTAACCTGTGTAAACATGAAGATAGCTGCGGAATAGGCGACTGACTACAGAATGGCTGCATTCTGTAGCTGAGTCTAGTCAAAAATTACTACAACAACAAAACCACGAAAATATAGCAAGTCAGTCATTATATGCATTCCTAAAGTGACTTTAATTAATCATATTGATCTCTTAAGCTTGCAATTGATAAAGGACAAAGGAATTGAAGTGAAATTTGGTGAAAGAGAAGGACATCTTTGGGGCTCAACATACCCCCACTGCAAGGCTTTTGCATGTCCTCATGCAATCAATTCATGTATTCTGAGACTTCTGCTAGGACATCTAGGCTCCTTCTTCTGCTTTGCCTGATATTCCATGGCCTCCTAAGCTTCCTTATGACCAACTTTAATCTCAAATTTATAAGTGCCCTACTCAACTTTTTGTTTTTCTTCGTCAGCTTCTCACTAGCCTTGTACAATTTTTCCATTTGCAGAGAGAGAGTTGTATTCATATCACTTTTCAGCTTAACCTGTTCCCTTAAAATTTCATTTTCATTCTTTATATGCCTGTTGAGTACTTCTAATTCATATTTGTCTCTTCTTAGTACATCAATTGCAAATTCTGGTGGGTTAGGAGTTCTTCCTCTGCTTTCTGAGGCTCTCTTTTCTAATGACTCAACATAATTAAAGATTTGTTGTTGTGATGGGTCTATCTCTGGAGTTCCTTCATCAAGATCATCTTCGTACTAGTACTCAGGTGATCTAGCAGTTGGTGTCTCTTCATCCTCAATGTTTATGATTCCCGTTTTTCTAACCTCTATTTTCTTCAATATACCTCTAAGCATGTGGCTTCGTCTTGGTTGAGATGGTCCTTCACCTCTCTCCTTGGCATACCTTCTTATCAACTTCTCCTTTTTAAGTTGTTTCTTAATTTTAGCCAATTTCTCAGAAATTATCTCCTCACTGTCCTCTTGTATGGACTTACCAGTTTTAGTTCCAACAAATTTGGAAATTTTCCCTCTCCTGTTTCTTCTTATAAGTTTGTCTTCAGATGGAGATTCCTTGGATTCTTCAAAGTGATTCCTCACCAGGAACTCATCCCAATTGTCTCCCACTTTTCTCAAATGATGTTCATTTAGGATTTTAACTAGGCCATGGTGATACAAAGTGGTTTCCAAGAATTGAACCCTATTTTGAACATTAGAGGCCATTCTCTTTAGGCTATGAAGTAAGAAAAAGGGTAAATTGATTTCTTCATCTAAGAAATGCATCATTAGCCGAATATGATAAATATATTACTTACCAAACCTTCCCTCACAAGTTATAAATTTTTTGAAAAATGAGCAACATATTCCACCATTTATTCTTCAATGCTGAGCTAGGAATGCCCTTCTTAAAAATTGAAATATCCATACCTGGTGTTTTGAGCATTTGCCTCCATGCCTCATTATGAAATTCCTTATTTTTGAACCATCGTTCACCTTGCCTTGGTAATTCTGCTGCCTCTGCAATGAAGGATTCTGTAATAGTGAATTTGATATCTCCTATTTCAACTTCGGCTCCATTGAAGGACCATGCAAATGTCTTAGTTATTTCCTTATGAAAGCCATTGAAATTTTCCAAAAACTGTAACCACCCAACCTGCTGTAGCATTTCTCTAATTTGTGGGTAACCCTCTAAGTATTTGGTTCCGACTGGTTCAGACCTTACGATGAGACCCATGGCTTCTCTTCTCAACCTTCAATTTACTACTCTTTTATCCACGGTGAAAATGGTTGTTAGAGAGTTGTTTTTACCCCAAAGGTGCCTTCTTTGTTTATGCAGTAGGAATTAGCTACGGAAGGATGACATGAAGAGGTTATAGAATGAGTGAAATATGGTGAGGGTGATTCACATGAATTAATGAGTTTGAGAGCCATCATGGAAGAAAAGACCGCAGAAACATCTTGTGAGAAATTCAAAATCATCACTGAATACTTCGGGCTAGTGATGTGACCGAATAGGTCACTTCAGTATTTAACCGTCAAGTTTTAAATGATGATTTGATATGGCGGAATGGAAGGGATTTTGTCCAAAGTTTTTTTATGATAGGTTTAATAGGCATGATCAACACAAATAATCAAAACAACTTTTTGAATCATACATGACTTAACTATACTATAACTTTTATATTCTGTCATCATAATAATTTCACAACTTTACCTTTGTCTTTCCTTTAATTTTTGTGGTTTTGATATGCTTTGTCCTCCTTTGAAAATCATTGATTCTTCAGTCTTCATAATCCCTTTGATTTTGCTTATTGTCATAGGTGTGCAGGATCAATTTGCTGTTGAACAAGTGATTACTTAATAGTTGCCTTCAGGGTATCTGGCTGCAGAATGTCTGGCTAGCTGCAGAATGTCTGACTAGCTGCAGAATGTACCTGTAGGAGCTTTGAAACATGAAATGAAATGATTTGAAACATGGATGGAGTGTAGTATGAAATGGATTAGAATGGATCATGAAATATGGTGTAATGGAGCATGAGTGAAGTGAAATGTAATGGAATGAAATGGATCATAAATGTAAAATGGAGTGAAATATGAAAAGTGGCCTGCAACTTATGATTTGTAATATTCAGTTGCAGAAAGAGATCAAATTTTAAAAATCTGAGATGAAAATGAGGTGGACCATGGAATGGAATGAATGAAGTATGGATGAATAGAGTGAATGAAATATGAATGAAGTGAGACTTATGATTTTGTGATAGCTGCTTGCAGAAAAAAAAAATTTAAAAAAAAATTAAAAAAAAAATTAAAAATTAAAAAAAAAAATTGAAAAGCTAAAATGTCAGAAGGATTTTGATTTTCACTTTATCTTTTCTGTACAAACATGCTAATCAGTGATTAGTTTTCATGTTTATAATTTATTTATTTTTTATTTATTTTTATGCATTTGAATTCAGAAAATTCAACTAAGTTGATGAAGAAGAAAAATTCTTCTTTATTAACTTCACATCACTGTTTTCCTGGAATCTCTTGACAAATTCTTCTCTTGAAAGTGGCTTATGATACAGCTTCAATATATGACCATTTACAAGAAAAGTGACCTTCTCTTCATCTATTGTCCTGATTTTTATTGCTCCATTGTCAAAAATTTTCACAATTTCATATGGCCCAAGCCAATGTGTTTGGAATTTACCTTGAAAATATTTGAACTTTGAATCAAACAAGAGAGCCCAGTCACCTTCTTTGAACTTCTTTTCCTTGATGTATTTATCATGCCATCTAGTCCTTTGCTGTTGGGCTATACTTGTTTCTGGACTGCATCTTATCGATCTCATCGATTCGTGTCATCCCAATGTAGCTTTTGTGTACGGTAGATCGAGTCCTGTTTGACGCCATTTTAAAAGAAGTTTGAATCTGCAAACTCTATGGGAAACAAAAGAATTGTTTTCCATAAACAAGTTGGTCAAGAATATGGCTGACTGCAATACTAACTTCTCCTGTAGTTCTATAGGACCACGAGGCTTCAGGAAGTATCACACACTTTAATCTCATACATGTAAATGAATACGACTCTTTGTTAGGGATGCATTTCATATTTCAATGACCTTATTGGTAGATTCCACTTGACCATTTGCTTGTGGATGATAGGGAGTAGATTTTCTGTGTCTGATTTTGTACCTCTCCATCATTTGTTTCACTAGCCTTGATGTGAATTGAGCTCCTTGATCTGTAACAATTTCTCTTGGGACACCAAAACGAGTAAAAATATCCTTAAAAAGAAAATTAACTACAGATGCTTCAGTAGCAGAAAGTAATGGCTTGGCCTCTACCCATTTTTTAACATAATCAGTGCAAACTAATATATATTTCTTTTGTCTTGATGGAGGACTAATAGGTCCTACAAAATCTAAAGCCCATTTTTCAAAAGGTTCAATATCTACCTGAGGCTGCAATGGCATCTCACCTGAAGGAGAAGGTTTCCCTACCCTTTGGCAATTGTCACACCTTTTGAAATACTCTTTAGCATCTTTAAAAAGGGATGGCCAATAGTATCCTAAATGAAGGACCTTATAAGTTGTCCTCTTATCAGGAAAGTGTCCGCCACAAGGTTCATCATGACATGCCTTGAGGATCTTAGGCATCTCATCTTCCCGAACACATCTTCTAATGATAAAATCTGGATCTGTTTTGTATAACTCATTAGAAACCCATGAATATTTTGCAGTCATAAATGATATTTCTTTTGTCTCTTGCATTCATTATTGAAGGAAATTTCCCTAAAACTAAATAATTAGCAATGTCAGCAAACTAAGGAGTCTGAGTAGAAATTGCAAAAATATATTCATCAGGGAATTGATCTTCAGTTTGGGTGTGTGTTGATGTTTTGAAATCTGAATGGAGGAAATCAGCTACGTGTTTTTTGTTTTCAGTACCTATCTGAGGTGTAATGTTGTTGAATTCTTGTAAAAGAAATAACCATCTTATGACTCTACCATTAGTAATTGATCTGTTCATTAGATATTTAATTGCAGAGTGATATGTGTGAACAAAAGTTTCATAGTCTGTTACATAATGTCTGAATTTATTTATAGCATGAACAACAGCTAAGAACTCTTTTTCAGTTACAGCATAATTTAACTCTGAAGGGGTAAAATTTTTACTTGTATAGTAGATGACATAAGGAATCGGGTCTTTTTGTCCCAATACTGCTCCTAAAGATGTATCTAAGGCATCTGTTGAAATATGAAAAGGTAACTTCCAGTTAGGTCCCCTTAAAATAGGTGCTTCAAAGATTTTTGTTTTCAGGGTCTCAAAGGCTAACTGGCAATCAGGATTCCACTTGAATTCACGGTCCTTGGTAAGTAATTTGAAAAGTGGAGATGCTATATTGGTGAAGTTTTCTATAAACCTTCGATAATATCCTGTGAATCCTAGAAAACTCCTAACATCTTTTTGACAACTTGGAATAGATAATTTAGAGATGAATTCAACTTTTGACTCATCAACTCTAATCCCATCCCCTGAAATGTGATGTCCTAAAACAATTCCTTCAGAAAACATCATAAAACACTTCTCATGACTTAGTGAAATATTTTCTTCTTTACATCTCTTTAAAAAAAATTCCAAGTTTGCTAAGGCTTCTTCAAATGTGTTTCCATAAACTGTGAAATCATCCATATATACCTCCACACAATCATGTATTAGATCTGAAAAAATTCCTAGTACTGCCCTTTGAAATGTTGCAGGTGCATTGCATAGCCAAAATGGCAATACTCGATAAGCATAGGTACCCCAAGGACAGGTAAATGTGGTTTTGTCTTGATCTTCAAGTGCCACTTGAATTTGGTTATAACCACTAAATCCATCTAAAAATGAGAAGTACTTTTTGCCAGCTAATGTATCTAACGCCTGATCTATGAAAGGTAGGGGAAAATGATCTTTAAGAGTAGCTTTGTTTAATTCTCGGTAGTCAATACATACCCTCCATTTACCATTTTTCTTTGGCACAATTACCAAAGGAGAAACCCATTGACTATCTGAAATGGGATAGATAAAGTTGACATTTAACAATTTCTACAATTCTTCTTTAACAATTTCCCTAAGATTTGGATTCATCCGTCTTTGAGGTTGTCTGATTGGTTTACAATTTTCCTCTATGTAGATGTGATGAGTGCAAATCTTAGGGCTTATCTCTTTCATATCAGTGTACTCCCATGCATATGCAGAAGAATGTCTCTGTAAGATCTTGACTAGCTCTTCTTATTGAGATTTCTCTAGGTTCTTGTTTATGTTTAAAGTTTTTCCTGGAAATATCTCAATTGTAGAACTGCCAAATTTATCCATGGAATAAAGAGACATATGACTTGATGATAAAAACTCAATGTTGGATTCTTCTTGAAATTGTTCATGTTTGTATTTCGAAGAGGATTCAAAGTTTTCTAAGGTATTCAGAGTCTGACTATCTTCACTAATTTCTGAAATTGTGAAGAGAGGTTGTATGTTTTCTTCATCCTCAATCCATTGAGTATCATATAATTCTGTAATTGTCTTTGCTGGAGGATACAAGGTAATTTTCTTGGTTGAACTACCATCATAGATGTACATATCACTGGATCTACAACTAATGAAAGCATCAACTATAGCTAACCAAGGTCTTTCTAATATAATAGGATGTCCTCCTAGATTATTCTTAGGGGTTAGGATCATAAAATCCACAGGATACTCCCAAGAATCTAGGGACACTGGAATGTCTTCTATTACCCCATCAGGTTTGATCACAGATCTCTCTGATAATTGTAATAATATGGGTGTAAAAAGAAGATTAGGAAGTTTCAATTTATCCATGATTTGTCTACTCATGATATTGATTGTTGCTCCTAAATCAATAAGTGTGTTTTGGATCTTAGTTCCATTGATGTGTATATTAACGACTGGATTTCCTGGGTCTAGATACTTTGGAATGGCAATCTTACCCATCATAATATCTGCTATTTTTCCTGCCAGTTGAATTTTCTTTATCTCTCTTATTCTTTTTCCTGTTTTCTTCATGCTCAACTCCTTTATTGTCTTTGCTAAGATTGGAATTTCCTTGATAGCTTGTAATAATGGGATCTTAATACAAAAATTTCTCAGATAATCTAGGAAATCATAATTAGGCACCATAATTTGTTTTTCTACACCCCTATCAATTTGTAATCTTTCTGGAAAGGGAGGTGTAGAGGTGGATGTTAATCGCTGCTCTAATATAGGAGTTGAAATTATTGGTTCTTTTTGTTTTGATTTTTCAATGTTTGGGTCTTGGAAAGGTGTGTTCTCTTCAAGACTTTTATTCACCAGTAGAGAATCTTCCTCATAATTGTTTTGCTCTTGTATGATTACAGAAGGTTTCTTCTTTTCAAGTATTCTTCTAGACCTAAGTTGAACATCAGTAAGGTTTAAAGGAGTAATCAAATAAGTTGGAAACTGTTGGCCTTATATCATGTATGTGTTCTGAGGATTTTTATTGTTGGGGTTTGGTATGGGTTGAGTAGGTAACTGATTTGTTTTCTGAGGGAATGGTAATGGAAGCGGTGGATTTTGAGGATTTTGTTGAAAATTCTGTTGAGGAGGGAAATGTGGATATGGTGGATATTGATAGTACTGAGAGTATCTTCCATAGGGATTTTGTGCTCCTTGTGCCCAAGTTTGAGATTGATTTTGGAATTGGGGCCAAGTTTGCTGCCAAGAATTCCAATTTGGTGGGGGTTTATTATACAGCTGATCATGGAATCCTTGTGTTTGAGGTCCTTGCCAAGGCCTTATAGAGACAAAATTGAGAGATTCTATGGAATTTGTAGAGGTTTCTTCTTGAAAGACAGCTTTAAGACCAGGAAGTGAAGGACAACTCTTGGTCTCATGTTTTTCTGAACAAATTATACAAGTCTCTACTACTTTTGCATCCAAAGGACATTCTCTCAAGGCATGCTTCTTTCTACAGTTGGGACAAAAGATTGCTAAGGCATTATATTCAGTTTTCTGCTTGTTTTGTAACTTAAGGGTGTATATTTGTTCATTAAGACTCCATAAAATATCAGATTTGAATTCATCAAGCATATGTCCTATTTATGCCCTACTTACTGTCCCAGAAGCAGACTTACTTGCCCTTGCAAGAGCAGGGTCTCTTGTTCCTTTTACAATTTTAAATTTCCCTCTTGAAAGGTTGATACATAATTCGGCTATTTCAGGTAATGTGAGCTGAGATATATCCCCTTTTCCCATCATGTTAAGGATATATAAACATTCATCCCTAATTGTCTTCAACAAGAGAGCTTTCAAAGTATCTTGATCTAAGTTTTCCATTTTTGCCCTCTTGATGTTATAATTAAACTTCTCTAGCAAATCTTCAAGATTTTCATCCTCTTTTTGTAACATTTTAAACACTTCCTCCATATGGTTTACTGGCATAAAGTAATCCAAATACCTCTCTAAAAATGCATGTTTCATGTCTTCCCATTTCTTAATAGAACTGCTGATCAAACTCATAAACCATTTTAATGCTGCTCCTTTCAATGTTGAAGGGAATAGTTTAAGTTTTTGGGCATCTTGTAAGTAATCATAGGTTCTACATATGACTTCAAATTCAAATAGAAAGGTTTTAGGATCTTCAATTTTGAGTCCATAAAAGTTTGGAAGGACAGAGGGTGAAATGTTTTTCATAGTTGCATTAGTTTCTTCATCTACTATAGGAAACCCAAAAGAGCTTCCCATTTCTCTTCTACCTCTTCCTCTGCCTCCTTCTTCACCTCTACCTCCTTCTCCTTCTGCACCTCTACCTCCTTCTCCTCTACCTCTACCTCTAGCCCCTCCAAATAGTGTGTGTTCTCCATTAAAGACTCCTCCCCCTTCTTCTGCCATAGTTGATTCTTCTGTGGAAGTTGAAAAGTTTATGTCCCTAGCAGGGGTCCCTGAATCTTCTTCTAAGACAGGTTTAGTGGATAAAGTGGAAGGTATTTCTAATGGAATATTTGATTTTAAGTCCTCTGGAAGTCTAGGATCAGTAAAGGATGGAATGTAGGTTTGAGTTGGAGGTGTGCTGGCTCTTGGTCTTGGTGAAATAAGTGGTGTTCTAGGAATCAAGCTTCTGCTTCTTATGAATCTACCCCTTGAGTCTCTTTCTCTACGCATATCATTGTTTTTTGGAGGTAAGAAACAAGGATACCTAGTTACACTTCCCCGGCAATGGCGCCAAAATGTCTGCTCAACTTAGTGTTCCTAAATTGATGTCATAAATTGTCAACCAGAGCTAGTAAACTGCTGAAATGAAGTGCACTATATGTGCCTAGGTATCTGCTTCCTACTTCGTTGTGTTTAGTGTTTTTTTTTAGTGTTTTTGGTTTTGTGTTTTTATGCTAAGAGGAAAAGAACAAAGTCTCTAACAAAGGGAAGTTACTAGTCACACTAAAACAGAGCAAAGGCTATTCTAAACTATGTATGGCACCTAAGAACAAAAAATGCAAAAAATTTCAAGAAAAATAACTCATAACATGAACTCAGTCCAATTCATTCATTAGAAGTATGTTGGAATAGGTTGAGAAAATGACAAGCTTAATGCAATGAGGTTCTTTTAAGTAAACAACAACTTACAATATCACAAAAATCTCATCCATGGTTAGAAATTTATTGGAACACAATTGGAAAAGATTATCTGTAGCATAGTAAGGAACCCTACTCTAAATTAACTTATGACACTGAAATTAATCCATTCTGCAACTCAAATTGTCAATACTAAGCCTCATTCGAGAGTTAGAAATATTTTGGAATAGTTTTGGAAGAAGGCTATTTGTAAAATTATAAGAAATTGCAGAACAGTCAAGGCCTTGAACTGATATCACTAATTCCTATCCATATGATGATGTGTTGGAAGAGATTGATAACAAGAGTAATTTGTAAATAATGAAGGCCTTGAATTATAATGGAACAGAACTAAAATACATCTAACTAATAAAACTTAAAATGCATTAAACATAACTGAACTAGAATGTAATCAATCAAACTTGAAATACAGTGAACAAAACTTAACTAGAGTGCAATTAATCTCCGGAGTTTTACAGATGAACTAAAGTGCAACTAATCACTGAAATAATACAGCTCTATCTCATTCGGTGTTAGTGATATTTTGGAACAATTCATAAGAACAAGACTGGTTATAACATTTGATGTGAGTGAGCATAAAAACATAACGTTCAAGAAAATGCAACTAAGCTCTAAAATACTACAGCTATGTCTCATTCAGTGTTAGTGATATTTTGGAATAATTCATAAGAATAAGACTGGCTGTAACATTCGATGTAAGTTAGCATAAAGCATGAAATTAAAAAAAGCTGCTTGAATTAGTAATGAAACAGAGCTAAAGTTACTTATCTAAACAATATGCACGGAGCTTCTCGGGCAGTAGGGGCCCTCTACTGCCGGATTAGCATAAAAATCTCCTCAAGATTGCCTTAGATCATGTAATTAAGTTGAATGTCTTTCATTAAAGGGAAAATACTTCAGAAACAGAGTATTACGGACTTTTGAGATCTAACAACAAAACATCAATCTAGCTAGCTCTCTCTCGGTCTCCCGAGTCATTCTTATATAAGAAATACATAACTACCCTTGAGAGGAAATAGGGATAAGTGTTTTTCCAATTAAAATCAAATTAGAACTCTTGTGGAAGCCTCGTACTCTTGCTGAAGACATCTGTAGAGTTCTTGTCCCGGTAGAAGTCTACCTCTTAGTTTTGATTTCTTCCACGTGCATAACCACTTGGAGATTTTTACTTAGATTTCGTAGAGGACAAGTAAAGATGTAGATGAAGTCTGGATTTCAACCATATGTGTTTTTCCTCTAAGTGACACCTGTAACCTGTGTAAACATGAAGATAGTTGCGGAATATGCGACTGGCTACAGAATGGCTGCATTCTGTAGCTGAGTCTAGTAAAAAATTACTACAACAACAAAACCACGAAAATATAGCAAGTCAGTCATTATATGCATTCCTAAAGTGACTTTAATTAATCCTATTGATCTTTTAAGCCTGCAACTGATAAAGGACAAAGGAATTGAAGTGAAATTTGGTGAAAGAGAATGACATCTTTGGGGCTCAACACATTGCCTAAAAATTTCTGCCAAGAATCTCCCTTTGGGAGTTGGGTTTTTTCTATATGGTTGGTCGTTCATCTTCTGGGGCACAATGGCGGTTTCAATTCTACAGGTGAGTGATTCTCCACTTGTTTTTTGTTTCGTTTTTTCTTTAGGGTAGAATTATTTATCTTTGGAATTGTAACATGTTTTCCTTTTTGTTTTTGTTTCGAGACTACAAGATTAACAACATAATTGAAAATCCTTTCATGTCAGGATATTCCCTCTCCTTAACACATTCCTTCAATGCTACTTATAGTTTGTCTTCTCTTCATTTAAAAGCCTAGGATATTCTCTTCCTGTTGGGTTCTTTTATAGGTATTGTTTCGTTTGCTAGAGTTTTGTGTGCTATGGATTTTGTTTCAAGACAAGGGTTAAGGCTCATTTTCTTACCAGGTACTTGGTTTGGAGCTACCTCACCCTGTAGCCTCTCTTATCTCTACCATGCTAGAGAGCATAATGTAGGAAGGATTTCTTCCATATCTAGTTATTTCTCATACTCTCCCATGGGGGTGTTAGTCTTCTACTTAGTTCTATTTCAGGGCTTAAGCCCGTAGACCACCTAGTTACTGTATTTTGGGTGCGATTTTGTCCACAACAATTCCGTGGAGGAGTAAAAGCTATCAAGATTAATAGTCGATTATTTTATTAATTTTTTATTACGTTTTTTTGAAAGGCTCATTCTTTGGTTACGATTTATTTGTCCAAAAATAAATATATTGATACGCCATTATATAATATGCCTTAGCTTTTGGTCAAGACCTTAACTCTCATCTTGGGTTTACTGCTCTTGTTTATACTATTGTATATGTTGGCTACACTCTTCAGTATTTAAGCTCTGCCTCTATGAAGAGAATTTGTAAGTTCCCTTTTTGGGGTTTCACAGTATGAATTATTTTTATCGTATTCTCCCGACCTTATCCATAATCATCGTGCTTATTTACTGTTTTTTGATAGTCAGTTTGTTTTCTAAATTCATCACATATATTCACTGCTATTCAATGTCATCTCGATTTTTCTAGGTTCCATATAAATATGCCTTGTTTTTTGTTGATTCATTACGTAAATTCTAATACAAATCTTCTTGCTTTTTACTGTCTTTTTTGGTTTATATATATATATATATATATATATATATATATATATATATATATATATATATATATATATATATACTATTTTTATTGTCAGTTCAACCTGTAAATGTTCATCATAAGTAATTACTGCTTTTATTGTCTTTTTGGTTTTTCTAGGTTATATATATATATATATATATAGTCGATTCAACCTGTGAATGTTCATCATGATTACTACGATAACGTTGTGGTTGATTATCCAATGTTTTTTGGAAATACCACTAAGCATGTTATTATATTGAACTAGATGTTTACTTAACAACTTCCATTGTTCTATGATCACGAATCGAGTAACGAACTATCTGACCCGGGCCTGTCCCAAGTTGAACTAACTGACTCGGGCCTGTCCCAGGTAGAACTAATTGTTCACCATGATTCCTTCTAGCATTTGTTGTCCCCATTGTAGTAGATTATACTATGAGACCAAGTCTGTTGACCCTATATACAAATCAATTATTCTACGAGTTACAAACTAAACCCCAAATTCCATATACTCATAGACTTTCCAAATACATCTAAAAACATAGGCAAACACAATCCTTTTAACTAAAACTTAAACATTCAGAGTACATGTATCGATTACAACTAATTATTTTTAATTTTCAAAGCAAATGGATTTTGAATTTTTGGGTTATTTCCAGATAGGTCATGATATAAGCATTACAAATATCATTTCCGAGATATTTAAGTGGCATATGCCTAAATTTATTTTGGTTCCATTTATAAATATCATACTAGTCTAGGTATATAAACTAAATGGTTATAATAAATTTATGAGCATAAGACACTAATAATTAAAAGTTAATATTTTAAATTATTTTAATGGTAGGATATTTTTATTTTTTATTATTTTAATGGTAGGATATTCTTAATGTTTTATATTTTGGTGTTAGAAAAATAAAGATATTGATACGCCATTATATAATATGCCTTAGCTTTTGGTCAAGACCTTAACTCTCATCTTGGGTTTACTGCTCTTGTTTATACTATTGTATATGTTGGCTACACTCTTCAGTATTTAAGCTCTGCCTCTATGAAGAGAATTTGTAAGTTCCCTTTTTGGGGTTTCACAGTATGAATTATTTTTATCGTATTCTCCCGACCTTATCCATAATCATCGTGCTTATTTACTATTTTTTGATAGTCAGTTTGTTTTCTAAATTCATCACATATATTCACTGCTATTCAATGTCATCTCGATTTTTCTAGGTTCCATATAAATATATTTATTGTTTTTACAGTCAGTTCATTCTGTAAATGTTCATCACAAGTAATTACTGCTTTTACTGTCTTTTTTGGTTTATATATATATATATATATATATAGATAGATATATATATATATATATATATATATATATATATATATATATATATATATATATATATATATATATATATATATATACTATTTTTATTGTCAGTTCAACCTGTAAATGTTCATCATAAGTAATCACTGCTTTTATTGTCTTTTTGGTTTGTCTAGGTTATATATATATATATATATAGTCGATTCAACCTGTGAATGTTCATCATGATTACTACGATAACGTTGTGGTTGATTATCCAATGTTTTTTGGAAATACCACTAAGCATGTTATTATCTTGAACTAGATGTTTACTTAACAACTTCCATTGTTCTATGATCACGAATCGAGTAACGAACTATCTGACCTGGGCCTGTCCCAAGTTGAACTAACTGACTCGGGCCTGTCCCAGGTAGAACTAATTGTTCACCATGATTCCTTCTAGCATTTGTTGTCCCCATTGTAGCAGATTATACTATGAGACCAGGTCTGTTGACCCTATATACAAATCAATTATTCTACGAGTTACAAACTAAACCCCAAATTCCATATACTCATAGACTTTCAAAATACATCTAAAAACATAGGCAAACACAATCCTTTTAACTAAAACTTAAACATTCAGAGTACATGTATCGATTACAACTAATTATTTTTAATTGTCAAAGCAAATGGATTTTGAATTTTTGGGTTATTTCCAGATAGGTCATGATATGATATAAGCATTACAAATATCATTTCCGAGATATTTAAGTGGCATATGCCTAAATTTATTTTGGTTCCATTTATAAATATCATACTAGTCTAGGTATATAAACTAAATGGTTATAATAAATTTATGAGCATAAGACACTAATAATTAAAAGTTAATATTTTAAATTATTTTAATGGTAGGATATTTTTATTTTTTATTATTTTAATGGTAGGATATTCTTAATGTTTTATATTTTGGTGTTAGAATTTAGGAGTTTAATTTTTTAATATATAGTGTTATAATTTAGGAGTCTATCTGGCAACATGACATAGACATGTCTTCTCCCTTATGGCAACATCATATAAAGACAACTTTGCACCACTCTAAAATTCCAAAAAACAAAATTTGCTAAAATTTGTCACTATCCAAATAGGTATAAAAGAAAATTGATATGAAAATATTGTTAAAAACATTATTCTAAGAATTATACTATGTATTATTGATTCATACATATAGAAAATAAGAGAAAATTTTCAATACAAGGAATCCAAAACTGGTTTTCTTAATTGATGTATCTAACTATTGACATATAAATTTTATGAATTTAGAATGTTTATTTTCTTTGTTGGTTTGGCCCACGGGGCTTTGAATCTCATTATTTACATAGGCTTTGAATCTCCTTGTTTACATAGTACTTCATAGCAAGGTAACCACCAATTGAGCTACATTGTATTTCATAACAAGGTAATCACCAATTGAGCTACATTGTACTTCATAACAAGGTAATCACCAATTGAGCTACCCTAGTGGGTGAAATAAAAATGTATTAATTTTATTAAATAAATGTCTTTAACCATACTTAAACTAAGTGATAAAGCTACTTTGTAGATCTTGTTCAAATGTGGGAGTTAATTCATACCTTTCAAAATTCAATAATTAAACTAAGCGGCAGGAATGTTAGCTATGTGGCCTTGTTTTCTAATGACCTTGATTTTTGAGTTCCTTCTATTTTTGGAGTTGAACAATGTTAATGTAAGTCTAGCATTGGGATGAGTAAATCAAGGAATGTTCACTGGAGAAAGCAGGACATAGTGCTTGACCCTCATGCGGACTATGAGAAGATAAATCATGGCCATTTTCGAACATGAGCGCAATCCATTGTTATGTCAAACTACATCCAGGACTAGGGAAGTGGAGTGTGGAACTTGAAAAATGGGGTATAGAGTGGGATGGTTAGTACATGTGTAAGAACATAGTCAAGTTTCTAATGAGGCTTTGGATTGTGTAGTGGGCACAATTTGATGATGCTTATTTCATGCAAGGAAATATGATATTTAGGTCTTACCCTAATTTGAATGAGGATTCAATCAAAATTGCACTGACCAATTTGGTTCACTACCCAATACATAAAACTTCTTGTGTTTGATCCTATAACCTCCCTAAAACACCAAGAACATGAAGGAGGGTGACAAACCACAAAAGCTACAAGGTCGTGTTCACTTTAAAACTCTATTGATAAAGAAAAATAAGATGTACTACACCTTATTGTACCTAACCATATTTCATGTACCCAAAGGCATGTATCCTTCAATATAATCCTTATAGGCATAAACTTAACTAATGAAGGAAACTTAGGGAATCATCTACTAATTTCTTCAACTATTTTGTATGGATTATTGGTCTTTGGTATAGAAAATAGGTTAAAGAGTCTTTATCTTTATAAAACTTTCATGGAATGTTGTTCATCCCTTTGGCCTATCATTTCCATCTCCATCAAAGTTGGAAAAAAAAAATTGTTCATACACAGTGGCTTATCCTTCCATTCCCTTCAAGGTTGTTGCATGATCGTCTAGGATAAAATTATTGCTCACACACACACACTTGTGCTTCAACAAAACAATGTGGAACTATGTAAAATTATTTCTCCCACACACGCTTGTTTTTAAACAAAACAATGTGGAACGATGTCTAAACAAGTCTATGTGACTAAAATTGTGTTCCTTTGTAAGCACTTGCAATAGGAACACTATATTATTATGGATTTCCATCTAACCTTAGCTGAGTGGAGAATTGTAGGGGGAAGAGAAATGTTGGTTGACATCCTTAATTCAATTCAAATATAGTAGGTCAGAATTTTTTCTTTCCAACCATGTTAACAATTGATAAGAAATTTCAATGTAAATGGCCACCCTCAAATAAGAGAGAGGTAAAATACCATATAATTCCAAACCAATACCCAAGCTCATTATATCTACTTAATCTGCCATTCATGCTTATCATTATATCTACTTAATCCATCATTCATGTTCATCATAACACAACTTCACAAGTTGCATGAGTGGATTTGTATGGGGCCATTCAACCTCTAACCAAATTCTACATTTAGCAAACTCGGTATCTTAAGAATGGTGTTTAGTCATTAGTTGGCTTACATGGCATGGCACTAAAGGGGAATCAATAATGACTAAATAGTTTCTATATATATTTATTTACACCATGCATTAAGGTGGTATCAATAATGACTACATCATTTTTATATGTTCTTATTAGTCCTTTCCAAAGGGCTGCAGGGACTATTGTAATCAGTTGACATGCTTTTCTATTAATATCCCACAAAAATTGATGGTCCTTTGATTGTTTTAACCAAATTTTGAAAAGTTAAAAAATAATATTTCAAATTTTTTAATATCGTAATGAAATTATTTTTTTCACCATCTTATTGGACTCTTCCTGAGGCGAGAGTCCCAAATATCTTAGTATACATTTTGATAACAATGTGTATTTAATTTAAGCTTTTTCCCAATGAAGTAATGCTAGCATTACTTCACTCACATTTCAGTGACATTAAATGTCTCAGGTCCAATGACTATATTATAAAGTTCACATTCACCCACAGACAAGTGGGAGTGGACAGGTGGAATGGAAAAGTGGTTGTAGATTGACAATTGGATGACTATTTACATGTTGTCTGCCCGCCTAAGAAACCCCTTATTCAGTTCTCTTTGAAGTTGAGCTAGTTCTCTTTTCAGTTCACTTATTTAGTGCACCAATTTTAGTAGCATCGTTGATTTATTCAGTAGCAAACCTCAGTGTTCCACCCATTGAAGTTTATATGGAACCACCAGCACTCGTAACTTCTAGGTAAGAGGTAGCAACAACGCAACCTTCACGGTATGGGGTATAGTAAAAGGAAAGTCATACTTTTCTTCGCTTAAAAGGTGATCCTTTGTCAAATATCTTTCTTGGTGGAGTAGTTATCGGTTGGGGCGGTGGTTCTAAGTGGTCAGCAACTACTTGAGTGAGGTCCTAACTCCTCATGGGTCTACGGACATGTGCACTAGTAGATCCTATAAGGACAACAGATAGGGGTGTTTAACAAACCATCTTTGGTACTTAAATTGGAACAACATATCAGTTTTGAACAATAGGAACTTCTGCTACAATTGGTACTTCAAGTAATGATGGTGGGACTATCTAATGTGCTTCCTTATCTCCTCCAGCTATGTTTACGTCTATGAGCTTGGATGATTTTATTACAAATAGGTAAGTAAACAAAAGCTCCACCTTAATATTACTATGAGACCACCCATAGGAAGAAATGGTTTTTTATGTGAAAAAATGCTTCAAGAAAGAAAATACATGAGAATACGCAAGCCAACTTTCTATAATCTAAGTGATTGTATGCATGCACTTAAGCACATAGACAAAAAGACTATTACAATCCTCTTTGGAAACCTTAATTTAATAGAAACCTTTCATGTATCATCTATGAAAAACAAAAATATATAGTACAACGACTGCTACATATAATGTTTTATCTACTTAAAATATTAAGACATAAATTAAAATATTAAGACAATGGTTTGACCCACTCGTTAGGCTATAATATTAGGTTGGGAAAACCCAAGGACTTCACGAATTGAAACAAAGCTGCTCAAACCCGTGGATGCTAGAAACCGAAGGCTGGTTAAACTCGTGATCTAGAACTTGTGGGAGCTAACACCAACAATTGTAATTTAATAACCACCAACAATGGGGTAAGTAGTGTAGGCTACAGAGGAAAAATAATAAGCATAATAGGCTTCTTTGGCAATAGGAGAAGAAAAGAAAGAGGATGTTTTATATCTTAATGATGCTAGTCACCCATTAGTTTCCCTAGCTCACAGATCTACAAACTATTAAATAAAATGCTCAATAGAGATGACCTTTGCCACTCTGAAGGAGATTTGCACCGAGCCTCCTCGATTCTCTTTCTAACTCATAACGAATCTCTCTAACTGGAATCTGTCATTTTATTTCATTACCTTAGTCTGGTTTCCATGAATCTCGATGACATTGGCTAAAGTAGCTTGGTAATTGGACTGGTTGGTTGCTTTCTACCAGGCATCCCAACAAAATTAAGTGTTGTGTTGCTGCCAAAATATTTGCCTGGGGGCGGGCTGGGTAAGTGGGGTCTTGGATGGTTTCCCTACCTTATGTAAGAGCCCCTTTATTTTCTTGACGTTTCTATGCTACATGTATTTTATGAAAAATTGAATGATCTTCTTTCTTTAGTGCTCTTCCTGATTGAGCTAGCCACCAGCCTAACTCAAACATGCAGTGAATTTGTGGAAGACAACAAAAACTGAAGATAGGAAAGCACTCAACATTTCCTTCAGGGCACTTAGCCACATAAAAATGGCATGAAAGGCATACACTCACCCACTCACTAACTAACTAACTTCCTTGCCGAAGACAGGCAAGCACAGAACAAAATTGGAAAATTTCCAACCAATTTTTATTTCGGCATTTCGGCATTGTTCCAATATTGTTCATTGTTCTAAGATTGTACTTAACTGCTCATTTTTGAATTTTTCTAAGATTGTAGATAATTGTGGATGGCAAAGTTCAAGCACTTCAAAACCATGGCTTCTGGACATGCAGATAATCATGAAGCAAACAAGCCTTCAATGTTGTAAGTTGGGATTTAAATCTTCGTGAAACAATTTAAAATGGTGTTCTAGACAACCATGTGGGTTGGATGCAAATCTTAGTGTGTCTATCCATGTCCATATTTAATTCTATTTATTATTTGCACTAGTTTTTTTATTATTTTTTATAAAAATATATATATTTTTTATTTCAATTATTAAAATGGAAGATATGAGAGTAGTGATGTAGAAGCAGATGTGCATGGATGATGTGTGAAACCCTGCTTGTTGAGTGGACATAACCATGTTATATGTACCCATGTAAGGATTTATTAGGCCTCTTAAATGAAAATTGACTTGTGGGGACACAACTGGTGCCAAATATTCTCTAGTATGTTGCTAAGAGATATGGGTCCGACTCTATCTTCCTGAGCGGTCCTTCAATATCTACAACTGTAGAAATTTATTAATATTGATGTATTACCAGACTCTCATGATCTCACAATATTTATCTTCTTGAAAAATACATAATCCTTCCACTATTAAACTTGCGGAAATTTAAACTCAATTGCAAACACATGTGAATAAATTCAATCGCACATAACACAATTGTTTAACGGGAAAGCTTAAAGCTAAAAACCCCAACTATCATATTATGTATATCAATGGAATCATGTAATAATCTCATACAAATATTACTACATCAAGCTCTCAGTACAATCAACAATCATTACACACTGTCATGCAAAAATTTGCATCTCCATGCACTAATTTCTTGCCTCCTGAAAGCCTGCCTCCACTGTGCAATCCCTACTGAAGAAGACCCCTGAATGAATTCGAATTGGCCTTGAATTGAATGCGCAATCCTCATTGGAAACTCCAATGTGTGCCAGATGCATTAAATGCATCACTATAGTCACAACGGATAGTCCATCTCACCCTTTCACCTATCTCTCCACTGGGTCTCCACTGGAACTGACATGCACTGTAGTTAATTGTTCTATTTGTTCAGTTTTTATTGAGTTATTAGTTGTGAATTAATTCACTTAACTCTCACAAATAGTTGTGAGTTATTAGTGTATCTTTCAATTAGAATAGATACAAATAGCTCAATTGAGTTTAACTCCATTAACTGAGTTAAAATGAATAACTACTCTTCCAACTCTGTCATAACTTTGCCACTTCAGTTCTAACTGAGTCTTCCATGCATGAGCCACCACAAACCCTAGGAATTGCGTAATTCCTCCAGCCCACTGATTTTCCAAATCTGTTCACTGAAATAAATTGCTCCAAGAGAATAAGTTGATGTTTATTGTCGGATTATTATTAAGAGCTAATAATAATCGACATGCATCTATTTTTAGATTGACGATCTATAAATATACTTCGCCCAATATTCTAAAAATAGAATTTCATCTATTTTTCCAACTTGATAAACCATCTACAAATAGCATCCTGCAACTTATAGAATATGCTCACCATGTCTAAAAATAGACATACACCTAAAAATAGCCTGCGGGCCCCACTTAGTGAAGGTGCTTAATTTTCACTAAGCTCATCATCTTGTTGAATATCAACACTCCCATTCAACAAGATAGGGATTATCCTTCACCCCAATCCTGCCTCTATGGTATTCGAATTTTCTCCTGCTGAGTGCCTTCGTCAGAGTGTCTGCATCCTGATCTTCCGTAGGAATGTACTGAAGCGACATGACCTTCTGCTACACACAATATCTGATATGATGATACCGGATATCAATATGTTTATATCTATCATGAAACACAAGATTAATCGAGAATTTAATGCAACTATAATTATCACAATGTATCACTATAGGATCTAAATGTGAACCGAACAAACCGACCAGGATCTTCCTCATCCAGATAGCCTCACATGCAGCTTGACTTGCTGCCATGTATTCTGCTTCCGCTAAACTGAGTGCCACAGATCTTTGTTTCCTGCTGTACCAATAAAATTCTATAGATCTGATACTAAAACCCCCTCCTGATGTGCTCTTTTTGTCCGTTGGGTTGCCTGCCCAATCTGCATCCGTGAAGCCATGCAACTTCACCTCATCCATTTGTCTGTACCATAGGCCATACTCAGATGTGCCCCTGAGATACCTCAGGACATGCTTTCCTGCCTTCCAAAAGAGCTTGATAGGCTTAACCATTGCTTTTGAAAGCTGGTTCACCACATAGCATATGTATGGTCTTGTATTAACTAAATACATGAGCGAACCCACCAACTGTCGATAAACAATGGCATCTACTACCTCTGCGATGTATCATCCTCTTTCCTCCAATATCTTGGAAGAGGAGTATCCATGGGCTTGTAGTCCTCCATGTAAAACTTACCAAGTATCTCCTGAGCATACTTTCCTTGAGACACAAATAGTTCACCTTCTCGCTGCCATATTTCCAATCCAAGTAAATAATGAAGGAGGCCAAAATCCTTCATCTCAAACTCCTTTGCAAGATCTGCCTTGCATGAGTGTATCAATTTCTCATCACCCGTTAGTATTAAATCATCAACATAAAGAACAATGATTAAAAGCTTACCCTCCAGCACAATTTGGTACAAGTTTGCATCCGCCTCACTCTTGGTGAAGCCAAGTCCAATGAAATAGTTGTCAATCCATGTGTACCAAGCACATGGTGCTTGCTTCAGCCCATACAACGCTCTTTTGAGTCTGCACACATGTGACTTGTTGCTGAAGATCTCAAATACTTCAGGCTACTCAATGTACACCTCTTCCTCAATGATCCCATTAAGAAACTCAATATTCACATCTATCTCATGAATGTGCCAACCCATCTACGTTGAGAGAGCAAGGATGGTCCTTATGGAAGAATACCATGCGACAGGCGCAAAGGTTTCTTCATAATCAATCCCCTCGATATGTGAGAAGCCCCGAGCAACAAATCTTGCCTTACACTTCTCAACGCTCCCATCGATAGCTTGCTTTACCTTGTTGATCCATCTTGATCCTACAATTGATTTACCCACCAGCCTTGGAACAATCTCCCAAGCACTGTTTTTGATAATGGAGTCATACTCCTCCACCATGGCATCTACCCATGTGGGCCCCTGTGCTACTTCTTCAAAAGAAGATGGCTCTGTCACGACACACTTGCTCATAAGAGCCATGTATCCAGTAAATCGGTCAGGCGATTGTCTCTATCTGTGCTGTGATGTAGGGACTCCTACATTCTGTGCCGCATCAAGCTTCAGTCTCTCAGCTTCTGTGGTACGCTTCCTGCCAATTCTGATGTTTGGTTCTGCATGAGTGGACTCCTCCACTCCATGAATCTCCTCCTATGGATGATCCACATCTAAAGGCTCATCTTTGGGAACAAGAAGTTCCTCCTCTGCATGCAAGTGTAGCTCCCTCTCAAGCGACAACTTCATGGCTTTCACCTCATTGAATTTTATATCCCGTCACACCACAGTCATTCCACTGTTTGGAAAATACACATGATAATTATGGGGTGTTTCTGTGTACCCCACAAATATCCCAAATTCTACAGTCGGCTCCATCTTCTTCCTGTCGTCCTTTGTCACATGAATGTAAACAGATGAGCCAAAAATATTCAAATGAGAAATATCAGGCTTCTTACCAATAAAAGCTTCTTCAGGTGTACTCATGCCAAGTACTCTATGAGGACAATGGTTTTGCACATAAACCGCAGTGTTGCATGCTTCTGCCCACAAGTGCATTGGTAGGCCTTAGTCATGCAGCATAGCTCATGCAACACCCACGATCGTTATGTTCTTCCTCTTTGCGACCCCATTCTACTGTGGGTTATGAGGCGTTATGAGTTCTCTTCGAATTCCTTCTTTGCTACATAAGTATTTGAATTCGTTCAAGATATATTTACCACCATTATCGCTCCGTAGAGCCTTCACTTGCTTCCCCGACTCCTTCTCCACCAATGCTTTAAACTCACGGAACTTTGAGAGTGTTTCGCTCTTCTTCTGCATGAAGAAGATCCAACATCTATGAGAATAGTCATCAACAAATATAACATAATACCTGTGTTTTATTGTTGAAGCAACCGAGAAAGGTCCACACACGTCTGTGTGAATTCTCTATAGGATCACCGAAGCACGGTTCTCCTTCTCATGAAAGGTGGTATTCAAAAACTTACCCATAGTACATCCCTTGCATTGATTTGACTTCACAAGAGTGCCCTTGGGAAGTCCAGTATAAATCTGTTGCAAAATCTTCAAGGCGCCATGGTGAAGATGGCCCAATCTCCTGTGCCATAATTTGCCCTCATCCTGGCCCACCACTTCTTCTACTTTTCCCATCATTGCAGCACATCCATCTACATCCAGCTTGTATAGATTCTTAACTTGAATCCCTATCCTCTTGGTTTGACTCGTTGTTTTATGTCGCATGAAAGATTTTCCATCGCTGAAAACAACGTCATAACCTCCGTCTTCCAACATGCGACCGAGACCAAGTTCTTCTTCAAACCTGGAGCATGCATAACATATTTCAACTGAAATGGTTTACCTGAATCCCTCTCAAAGATAATGGTCCCAATTCCGTTCGCACTATATCTACCATCGTTGCCCATCTCTATATGCATTTGGAGATCCTTCTCCTCCAAGTCACTAAACAACTCCTTGTCTCTCGTCATATGGAAAGATGCACCACTATCAAGATACCACACCGATCCCATTGAGCTTGAAACCAAGCATGCGATCAAAGAGAAATCAAGTTCAAATTTTGAGGCTAAGGCCTTTCCAGCTACAACTCCAACAACCTTCTTGTTCTTCTTTTTATGTGGGCAGTTAGTGGCGAGATGCCCATGTTCGTGACAGTGAAAACACTTCACTTTGGAAAAATCTAGCTTCTTGCCTTTAGCCTCGTATTTTAGAGGGAATTTATTCCCCTTCCCTTACCTTGATTTGGCAGCCAAAGTGAAATTATCTTCATCATCATTCTTTGATGAAGATCCATCCCTAGTACTTCATCTTATCTCCTCCTACACAAGATCCGACCAAAGTAGCTCCCAACCCAGCAGTTTCTCCCATCCATTAACAAAGTCTTCATAGCTATGCCAAATATTCAGAAGCCCAAGGAGAGCCAATCTCACCAAGTCATCATCATCAATATTAATCCCCACACTTCCTATCTCATCCCTACAGTGGAAAAACTTCGTGAGATATTTTTGGAATACTGTCGCCCTTCGCCATTTTTATTTTTCTAAGCTTATCTTTCGGCAACAACTTCCTTTGGTCGCTGCTTCTTTGGAAAAGTTATGTCAAAGCCTTCCGCATTGAAAATGTATTGGCTTTCCCGTGAATTATTGACACAATATGGTCCTTCACACCTTCCAACAGAATTCTTCTTGTCTTTTCTACCTTCTTTTTCCATGCATCAAGTCCTGCAGCATCGCTAGAAGTAGGCTTAGGAAGATCATTGTCGATGAACTCCTTCAGTCCATTGTCTTCAAGCACTACCTCCATCCTATCCTTCCAGGCTATGTAATTTTAGCTACCCTCCAATCGCAACCCATTGAAAGACATTTCAATGAATACTCAACTGTCACACCAAGAAATTTCTGCAGCAAATTCGAATTTTCCACAAACATAAAACTCAACAATTATTCACAATTTCAATCTCCAATAATCAATACTGCTCTGATACCATGTAGAAATTTATTAATACTGATGTATTACCGGACTCTCCTGATCTCACGATACTTATCTTATTGCAAAATAAAGAATCCTTCCACTATTAAATTTGCGAAACTTTAAACTCAATTGCAAACACATGTGAATAAATTCAATCGCACATAACACAGTTGTTTAACAGGAAATATTAAAGCTAAAAACCCCAAATATCATATTATTTATATCAATGGAATCATGTAATAATCTCATACAAAGCATAGTACATCAGGCTCTCAGTAAAATCAGCAATCATTACACACTGTCATGCAGAAATTTGCATCTCCATGCACCAATTTCTTGTGTCCTGACAACCTGCCTCCATTGCGCAATCCCTGCTGATGAATACCCCTGAATGAATTCGAATTGGCCTTGCCTTGATTGCGCAATCCTCATTGGCAACTCCAATGTGTGTCAGATGCATTGAATGCATCACTATAGTCACAACGGATAGTCCATATCACCCTTTCACCTATCTCTCCATTGGGTCTCCACTGGAACTGACATGCACTGTAGTTAACTACTATATTTGTTCATTTGTTAGTGATTTATTAGTTTTGAATTAATTAAATAATTAATTCACTTAACTCTCACTAGTGTATCTTTCAGTTAGAATAGATACAACTAGCTCAATTGAGTTTAACTCCATTAACTGAGTTAAACTGAATAACAACTCTTGTAACTACTCTTCCAACTCTGTCATAACTTTTCCACTTTAGTTCTAACTGAGTCTTCCATGCATGAGTCACCATAAACCCTAGAATTGCGTAATTCCTTCAGCCCACTGATTTGCCAAATCTGTTCACTGAAATAAAGTGCTCCAAGAGAATAAGTTGATGTTTATTGTCAGATTATTATTAAGAGCTAATAATAATCGACATGCATCTATTTTTAGATTTACGATCTATAAATATACTTCGCCCAATATTCTAAAAACAGAATTTCGTCTATTTTTCCAACTTGATCAACCATCTACAAATAGCATCCTGCAACTTATAGAATATGCTCACCATGTCTAAAAATAGACATACTCCTAAAAATAGCCTGCGGGCCCCACTTAGTGAAGGTTCTTAATTTTCACTAAGCTCATCATCTTGTTGAATCTCAATAACAACCAATATCAGAGGTGGAGCTCCCACTTCCTTGGATTAATATTTGAGCCATGAAAATATACTGAAATTGCGGTTGAGTAAGTCCACAAACCACTCTGCTTACAAATCATTGAGCTCTTACTCAAATTTACCTATATAGTTGTGCTCCACTCTTAGCACAGAAGTGTATTGTTTGTCACCCTTGTGCTCCACACACTCTACTCCACTCCACTCTTTGAAAATTATTTTTAAAGAACATTATTTTGATGTTGTAGGTTGTGTCCATAAAGGTTATTAGGAACAAGGCAACTGGTTATCCAAAAGGTTATGGTTTTGTGGATTTTATTTCCCATGCGACAGCTAAGAGGATTCTTCAAACATACAATGGAACATAGGTTCCTGGAACAAATCAAATTTTATATTAAATTGGCCCTTTTTTGGTTTAGGATAAAGACACCTTCTAACATGACCATAGCATTCTATATTTGTAGGAATTTTGGCTCCAGATGTTACATATTATCTTTTACAAGAGACATTTCGATCTTGATACCCATCCGTGAGAGGTACAAAAGTTGTAAAATATCCCTCCACAAGTCATTAAAAAGGTTATGGATTTTTTAATTTTGTTGATGCGAATGAGAGAAATCATGCCATGACAGAAATGAATGGTGTTTATTATTCTACAAGGCCTATGCGCATTAGTACAACTACTCCCAAGGAGTGAGTGGGTTGTCAACAACAATAGACACCTAAAGGTATGTTGTGAATCTTAATGGAGCACATGTGCTATGGTACAATTTGAACTGTTGAATGTGAGATGCCTTAATGCTAAAACTGGGATATGATGGTTTTGCTAACTTTACTGACTATTCTTGTGGATATTGTTTTCTTTTTCCGAATATTAAATTATCCTAATTGTTTATCTCAACTTTCTCCATTTATAACAGTTGTTTTGTATCTTTCACTGTGTTTAGCATTGATTTATTTCTCATTTCCTTGTCCAAATCATTCTTAGTGAGCTTCTAGGGCATTGCCAGGTAATAAATCATCTAGTATTCTGTATTAGGTGCTTTGAAACATGACCATTAGTGCTTTTCTGGTGTTTAAATTTCATATGCTTCAGTTGAAGTATCTATTTGGAGAAAATTACCATGGTTGTTTCAGTTGATCTACAAAACCACTTCAATCGATGTTGTTGTTTTCATTTCCTATATAAAGTGGAAAGTTCCATTAGTGTGAAAAACATATTTCAATATTTTAAAATTGATATTTTCTCAAAGAAGAATGCCAAGAGGCTTTGTCCACATAAAGCCTAGAACCAAACTCAACACAAAAAAGATCTAAGTAGTGGGTGACCTCATTTAGGTCAATGATTTGCTTATGTGTTCAACTCTACAGTTCTCTCCTTAATTTTTCATTTGTAATATATGAGTGCACTTTGGAATATATTTACTGTGGTTTCATTTTACATCTTCTTCAATTATCTATTTCTCCCCTTCAAGAATCTATTGAATAGTTTTTGTTGATCTGTTAGAAAATAATTCTTACTTTGTTGTCTATTGGAAGTCGATTACATGGTGATATATAGCTGATTTCAATACTTTTCTAAAAAATTTCCTATTAGATGTTGGAGATAGAAGGGTATACATTTCATGATGGGTAAGTTGCACTCAAAATTTGGGTGATCAAGGCAGGCCTGAGATTTCCCTTGAATTGGTGTTGTAAGAACTCATGTTTTGTTTCATCACTTTGTATATCAGCTTAAGATTTTCATCGTAGATAATTTTTTATATACTCTATATTATTATTAAAATTTCCTAGCTCATCATGGTTTGTAGTTAATAGTTTTAGGAACATATTTTTGTGCACAACTGACATCCTCTTTCTTAAACAAAAAAGTGATGGGGATTCTTGGAACAATAATAGTACCTTCCAGAGGCTATTGTTGAAATCCCCTTTTTAAAAGCTGATTTAATGTTTTTCTGGCCCCTCTTGTCTTTCCCACGGTTATGAGCATTTATGATTTAAATATTTGTCTTTTGTACTTGGGTGCAATTGGAATGGTTGTTAACTTATATGCAAATTGGATCCATATTAAGCATGTTATTTAAGGAATTGGGAAATGAAATTATGTGCTCTTATTCCATTTATACCCTTAAGGTTGTTGTAGGTATTCTGTCTTGAATCCCGATTAATATCTTATTTTATTCAAAGCAAATTATATCTCATACAATGTCTTATGGATATAGAAACTTAATCAGTATTTCAAGCATGCAATACCCATGTTGTATAAAATTATATAACAATTCTACTGATATGATATATTTTGGGGACATTAACTTCTACTTGATTTCCATTGCTTGTAAGTTGTGTTTTACTTAAGATGGGAATCACACTGATCTCATAGTAAGATTCTCCTTGTTCAGACTATATTAGTTTATCAAATATGGAGAAACAATATCCCAACTCTGTCCCTTTTTAATGACTATTATTTCATGGTAATTAGACTCAATCATAACCAGAGTATTTGAATACAAAGCTTGTACATGCTTATACTAATGATACAATGATAAGGATGTAGTGATAAAGGTCATGGGTTTACTGTACTTCATGTTATTTCGAAATTTCACAGTGAAAAAAAGAAATAGCAAGACCATTCATTCACTAAGGCATAGGGAGGGACTTGTTGCTCTATAACCCTCTTGATTTTATAATATATATGTCGTCTCTTTATTAAATTAATTATTATTACATATAAATTAATCCTATATATTTCACTTTTGGAATCATATCATATATGCCCCCATTACAGTCATATCCATGGAAAATTTTAGGGGTTAATATTTGCAAGCAGGCTAATTTTCCATGGTTTTTCAAAAAAAAAGATTCACCAATTTCCATTTTTTTCTAAAAATGATTCGCCCAAATTTTATAGTATAAAATTATTTTACCTTAAAAATTGCCAAAATTGTATAAAGTCTATATATAAAACTATTAGAAATTTGACTTTTTTTACAAATATATAATTAAAAATTTTATAATTTGCAATTTGGGTACTAGTAGGATTCTCCAAGATTTCTAAACTTTAAGAAATTTTTTCATCCTTAAAATTTTCCCTGGTCATATCATAATACCCTCCTACAAAAAGATTTGTAGTTAAAGGATTTACATGTGATAAAGCTAAGTAATGTGATTTTCTTGTGTTGGTTTGCTTTCTTATTTCCATTGATCATGACTAAACTAATCAAATTGAATTGTTTTCCGCCTTAATCCTTGATGGAAAACTGTTGCATAATTTTGTCATCTCTTGATTCCTTGTATTATTGTTGTAACTTCTCAAATTTTTAGTATTTATTGGTCTTTAATAATATCATATTAAATCATGGTTTTTGATTACCTGTTCTATGAATATTGGCGAGTGTTCCATCTTCTTCCTTTATAATGTTGATATTGATCTTTTTTTTTCTTCTCGAAAACTTTCTTCGTAATGAGGATGTCGATATGGTTTGACATGTGATGGTATTATTTAATTATACACACCCATTACATATATTTTCATTTAAGAGGTGATGACATCCTCTATCCTCTTTCATTGGTCTTTGATTACTCTAGTCTGAACTTGAGATGATACCGTCATATTTGACTTTGGCATTGTCAAGTTGAAGTTCCATTTTTTTAAGTATTTTTCAATTACCACATTGAATATCAATTTCCTTCTCTTTATGAAGTTGAACAAAGTCAATGCAAGTTTGGAATTGAGATGAGGAAATGATCTAATGTTGTTGTAGAGATCAACATGTATTGATTGGCAGTCATTCAGACTATGACAAGACAAACCATGGCTAAGGTATAACATGAATTCAATCGATTGTTATGTCAAAAGGCATAAAGTGCAAGCATCAAGGACTAGTGGAGTGGCGTGTGGAACTTGAAAATTGAAGTATAGATTGGGATGGTTAGTATATCAATCACTAATTAAGATTTGTAAGAAGATATTCAAGTTGTAAAGGAGGCTTTAGATTTTGTAGTTGACATAATTTGATGGTGCTTATTTCATGGAAGGAAAAGTTATAATTAGGTCATACCCTGATTTGGTTGAGGATTCAATCAAAATTGCATTGTTCAATTTGGTCCACTACCTAATACGAAACTCTTCTTAGGTTTGATCTTATGGCCTCCTTAAAACCTTAAGGGCATGAGGGAGGGTATCAAACCACATGAGCTACAAGGTCATGCTCTCTTTAAGATGATAAAGGAAAATTGGATGTACTAAACCTTATTATACCTAACTATATTTTATGTCCCAAAAGGCATGTATCCTTCCATATAATCCTTATAGGCATAAAATTCACCGATCAATGAGGGAGGGAATCATCTACTCATTTCTTCAACTATTTTGCATGAATTTATGATTTTTGGTATAGAAAATAGGTTAAAAATCTTCATATAAATAAAACTTTCATGGAATGGTGTTCATCCCTTTTTCCTATCCATTCCATCTCCATCAAGGTTTAAAGATTTTCATGAAATTTTGTTCATCTATGGTGGCTTATCCTTCCATCTATTGGAAGAAGTTATCACTGATGTCAAAGGGTGAATGGGCCATTGATATGATGTACTTGTCTAATGATATGTATGCAAAAGAGAGTGAAATAGTTTCCATTGTATTGTACAGTCATTGGCTAAATGGGATAGATTTTATGGGAAATAAACACTATAAAATGGAAGAGCATATAAACTATAATTTTCCAATTGTTGTTGTTGTAGTGCTCTCAGGGGAATATGAAGATGACGTGGATAATTCAGAGGATGTAATATATAGTTATCAAGGTGATCAAAATTTAATTGGGGAAATAAAATATCGACTGATGTTTTATAGCAATTTAGCATTGAAGAATAATATGGATCAAGTTATTCCTGTGTTGAATAATTCATGGGAATGAATATTCAAAAAAACTATTATGGAATAGTTTGTTGAATTTTTTAGCTATGGTTAGTACTCATAATTAATATTTTAGCTCTTGAATTATGTAAGAAATGTTCTTCATGTCAATTGCAAAAAAGAATATTTGAATTTTCAAATTTTAATTTTTGGCTTCAAATAAGGATAAGTTGCCCCCCCTTCAAGTCAAGTTGTCCCCAGGTAGAGAGACACCCATTCAACCAACCAAAATAACTATATATATGTCATTCAACTTCCTAATCTTGGGAAATTCGTATCACACAAGATAAAGACATATTTTGGGCATCCAAATCGTAGAATAAGAAGATAAGAAGCATGAAGTAGAAGGATTAAGATATGCCAAGCACTCTCTCTCTTGTTTTACCTCACACATGTGAATTTATGATATTTTTCTAAGCAATAGTTTTTTGGAAGAAGCCCAAGTTTCTAGGCAGCAACAAGGTCGAGTTTCTAGGAAATATTTGGGAGGATGAATTTTAGCCTAAGCAGATCAGACTAGGCCGAGTTGATTGAGAATCTTTATGACTTGATATAAGGGAAGTTTGATCAGGTTTGACCATAGTGATATTGCAGGTCAACTTGAACTTGTACTTGGCTAGAAGAATTAGATGTATCTCTATTGAATTGAATATTTTCTCTAAGGAAAAGGTTGTTGGGTTTTTCCCCATGTAGATTTTCTAGGGTAAATTCTTGTTTCTCTTATGTAGTTGTCTCTTTATGATCCTACTGCCATTTTTTTTCTATTTTTGAGATCTTCTATGTAATTTATTTATGATGAATTTGAATGCAAGAAAATTTTAATGTAAGAAATCATAAGAAGTAATTATTAGTTAGAAGATTCTATGGAAAATTAACATGGTATCAGATAAAGGGTATGAGAGCAACCTTGAAGAATTCAGCTTGTTCCTATAGGGTTTTTTCTATCCCTATAAATCCTAGTCTAGTTTTGAGAAAGAAGGAGTATATTCCAAAAGAAGCCAAGATCTATCTTTTGCTTGTGTCCTAGAAGAAAGCTAGAAAAACCTACCTCTGAGAACAAATCTGAGACCACAAGTCAAAATTTTGTAAAAGGTTGAAGCCTGTGAAAATGAACCAACTTTTTCAAGCTAAAAAATTCTAAGGACTAGTTGCAGGAATCCAAGAGACCTCAGGAGGGTCGAAGAATATGTGACTAAAGTCGAAATAAGGAGGAGGGACAACCGAAATTATGTTTGAAAGAGAGATTTTTTTTATATGCAAATGAAAGAGGGTTGAGACCTGAAAAGAGGCTTAACAAGCCTCAGGTTCGACCTACTATGGAAGGTCGAAAGGCCGTAGATGGTTCACTAGAATTATATGGTAAGGTCAAGCCTTGAAAGAAGTATAAAATACCTCGTGGAAAAGACAACAAGTTATCTCTTGTCAAAGTTTGTTTGCACAAGGTAGATTAGTGAAGGAACTATACATTTTGGTCTCAGAAAGGAGCCTCTCTCAAAATGATTGATTAGCATTGAAGTGTTTTAATAAGACATATTGTTTGAATCCTTATTTGAAAATGTTTCCATGCAAAAGCACACTTAACGTCAGATGTTCGAAAGTTGTCTAATGCCTCCTTGAATCCTTGAAATTTGAGGTATGTATCATGATATTTCTTTTTGTTTGGAAACATTCTTAGACCTCAAATATCACTTGTCAACATATAGTAGCTCTATCAATAAATACCATGCATAGGTTTGGTTTAAAAGAATGTATTTATCTCTAGTTTGATGAAGTAAGGGTTTATATTTGTATGCCTTAAAGGATGAAGATTCATTTGTACATAATGTGTCATGAAAAATTGCGGAATGTTTCTTAATGTACCGTAGCATATAAGCTTCCTTTTTATTGGAAGAAGCAATGACATCAACCTTGAATTAGTAAATTGAACAAGTGTGTTCGGTTTACTAAAATATGACCAGTAACCTATGTAGGACATCTCTTTTGAGTTCAATGCTGCCATGAAGTTGAAAATATCTAATTCCAAGTGCGTTGTACTACAATGATACATCTTTCTCACACCTCTTGAAGTTTATTCATATTTAAACTAGTTCTCTAGTAAGATTCTAATTGGAATACTTAATTGGAGATTTGTATTTATGATTCTACTTGTGATTGTTGAAGGATGTTGTTTCTTCACTTTTATTTATATCAAGATGAAACATACTTGATTGATGACATGATGGAATTCATTTTTGGACATTTGGATATGAAAAAATAAAATACATATTATAAATTATGTTGGACTTGCAAAAGGAGAATTGTAACTCAGGTTTGTAAATCCTAGAAGAATGAATATATTAGATGTGAAGCCCTAAGGCTTAGCCCTGGAGCTAGACCTAGTTAATCTGCTGAAAGAAGAAACCCTATATCATACAACGGTAATTGATGATGAAGACAAGAAGGACAAGGTTGTGTAGGATTATTTATGCAAGATGGAAAGGATCAAGAGGGAGTTAACAATATTTTCAATGGATCAAAAGACAAGTAACTTATGTCTCTCTTCCTTGATTATTGTCGTTATTTTCATATTAGTTAGCCTCTTGTTTTTGTTTCTTTTTTTGGTTTGTAATAATCCTTACATAACCTCCTAGTGAGGATTACAGGTACATAGTAAAGGATGCTAAGGATTTGGCAAAAAATGGAAGTAATGGAAGAACGAAACAAAGCTTGTGACAAGATGACTCTCCCATTTGTGTTGAGAGATATTCTACTAGATGAGATTTGAGCTCAGAGGAAGTAGGTAGATCAAAAAATTTCAAGTATACCTTGATTGTACCAAGGGAAGTTAGTGGCAACTTCTATATGGATCTATAAGATCTAGCATTCAACAGATGGCAAGTTTAAAGTGTGATTAGAGAATAGAAGGTTCTCCCAGAAAGAGGGAGAGGATCATGAAAACACATTTGCTCGAGTTTCCATAAGAAGAAGACTCAAGTGACAAAGGGAGCAACAATGGCAGAAGGATTTGCTTTAGTGATAGAGAAAGTTGCCAATATTTTCTTCAATGTTAGAGGGAGTTGACATTTGAGTTCGAGATGAAAGATATCAATTGAATACATTATTTCTTAGAACTAAAATTGTTGAAGTCAGGTAAGCATATTATCACAATCCCTTAGAGATTTTGGATAAAATAAATCCAATCCATGGCCACTTCCATGATAACTAATCTGAAGAAGCTAAGTGGCAGAGGGATCAACCAAATTGGAACAACGGGGTCTACTTTAGTGTCAAGAAACTATGGTGATGGTTCCAGTGGAGGAAGAAACTACAGGGTATATAGATTTGGATTTGGAAGAGAGTGTTAAAGACAAGAAGAGAACATCATGATGATTTTACTGTTTGGATTCTTCTTAGGTGCGATGTATACATTTTTCGCACTTGGGACTATAGGGGATACGTATATTCTAGCTAGTTTGGTGAATTTTGAAGCAATGTGGCTTCAGTAAATACTTGCAAGATTGAAGAACTAACCAAATGCTAGCTAAAGAAGAAGAAATAAGATTGTGAGAAGTGTGAAGAATAAGTTGTATCATTAAGAGTTGAAGTCAATAAGCACAATAAAAAAATGAAATGCTTGCAAGGGAAAATTGTCGGCTAAAACAAATCACGTCCAAGTGAAACTTCATGCAAAAAAGATGCAAGAACCAAGTCCCTAAAGGAGAAAGTTTAAAAGCATAGTCTTTATCCTCAAAAGGCTAAGAAAAAACATATGAACCATGAAGTTTCTCGTTCAAGAAGATATGTTAATGTTCTCAAGAAGATTCCTTATCAAGAAGAGAAGAAAAAAACTAGACCTATGTTGGGAATACTGAGAGGGGGTGAATCAATATTTCTCTTCAATTAGTTAATTTTAACTTCACAGAGCATTAATTATCAATAACGTTAAATAAAAACATAAATTAGAAACACCAATCAACAATGCACAACATCCAAGACAATACATAAGATATTTTAGGTGGAAACCATTCTAGGAGAAAAACCATCGAACACTTCATGATATAGGTATTTTAAAATTACATCAATAGGAAGCTCCAACTTCCAATATTTTCAGCATCAACTGAAGGAGGCTTCAACCCCTCGGTTTCTAGGCTTTAACTTGCACGAAGCTCCAATTACTTGATTTACCAGCTCCAGCTCGAAGGATGCTCCAATTCCCTGATTTACTAGCTCCAACTAGAAGGACGCTCCAATGCCCTGATCTATTAGCTCTGACTGAAAGGATGTTCCAACTCCCTAGTTTAAAAACTCTAATTGGAAGGATACTCCAATGCCCTGGTTTATTAGTGTCTACTGAATGGATGTTCCAACACCCTGCATAGGCTCTAACTTGCCGTAGCACCACCCTACCGCCCTGAAATGTTCTCAAGCTCCAACATGAAGATGTCTCCACTCTCTGACTTGCACTACCCTTCCACCCTTCTTAGCAAGTTGCAACTTGCCCTAAAGGCTCTGACCTTTAGTCCACCACAGTGGACCATGTTTCTCAATTTTTAGGCTGGATCACTTGTGCTCAACATATGAATAACAATTTTATAATTTTGTCAAGTCGGAACCTACATAAATAACTTTTCCAAAAACCTTTTCTCAACAACTCTTCTCAAGATATATGTTCATTTTTACTCACAACCCTCTTGTTGACTCAGTACATCAAACCACTCTGAAAGCTTAGCAATAACTTTATTCTAACAAACTCTAACTACAACAATAACACTACTCACAACAAAAATTTTCTCAACACATCTAGCATGCACAAATGAACAACATTCCCATTGTCATCAATAGCAACAACATACAAACCCTAGCAATAGGTTTCTAAGATGAAATCATTGTATGCAGTGGAACATCTACCCAAACCCTTATAGTATCAATTTCTTTGACCTACATACATACATATTTTCTTCCCATAACACAAATACAGTCAACAAGCCACATTCATCTTTTTCCAGAAATTAACTCAACTAATTATTATTTAACAACCAAATGTACCAATGCAATAGAGACACTTAGAACTCTATTTCTCGATAAACCAAAGTAATACTTCCTTGATCAATACAATTTCTTGATAGGCCAGCTATGCAAGTAGACTTCACAGTGTGCCATACACTTTTAGCATAACACTTGGTAGTTAATGATCTTAGTGTACCTCAAACAATCATAATTTCAACCAAAAATATTTTCAGTCTATTCATACCTCAAGTGTGTTGAGGCTGAGAGTGTCACTGTTGTAATTGAGAATGTCCTTGAGTTGGTGCCAATTGTGCCACTGATGCCAGAATATGCTTATCATTATCTTGTTGTCAATGCTTGTGACTTGCTTCCAACCCACTGATGTTCTTTTGATAATCTTCCAAACTTTTATATATAATGTTTTATGTTAAAGATAAGATCAGATTCTTATGCTCTTAAGGTGTCGTGAAAGTGATCAAGGTTCTTAGGGATATTGTGACAACAATTGCTCCATCATTTAGGTACAATAAAAAATGCTTTAAATGCCATGAATTTGAATATATTTAATGATATTATAAATATGTTATGAAGTGGACCCCTAAGATGATTAAGAAAGAAAGAAAACCCACTATAATTTTTAGAAAAAAACATGTCAAGCAAGAAGAAGAAATGGGGAGTGGTCCCACAAAAGAAAAACAACCTTTTCCATTGATGTCAAAGGGGGAGAGAGAAAGAGGAGGAAGTGAAAAATGGAGGCAAAATAAGTGAAACATGGAGACATGGGGAGCATGATGAGAGAGGGATCATAACTGTTGACATCAATGAAAAATGGGGAGATTGTTGAAAAAAAATGTCATTGATGTCAATGGGTGAATGTGCCATTGATACAATGTACTTGTAGTTCTCATTGGCTTGCACAGTTATTAGCTAAATGGGATATATTTTACAGGAAATAAAAACTAGAAAATGGAAGAATATTAAGGCTATAATTTTCCAATTGTTGTTGCTATAGTACTCCAAGAGGAAACGGAGATGGCATGGCATGGATAATTCAAAGGATGTAATCTGTACTGCTCAAGGTTGTCAAACTTACATAGGGAGATAAAATATCAACTAATTTTGTGTGAAAATTTGGCATTGAAGAATAGTATGGATCGATCCATTCTTATGAGAATAATTTGTGGGCATCTATCTTCAATGAATCCATTCTGATGAGAATAATTCGTGGGCATCAATCTTCAATGAACTATTCTTGGAAGGTCTACACTTTTGATGATTTATACAAGGTTATCCAGTCCCGCGCAGAGATATGGCTATCAAGATTTACTATTTTCAAATTTCATCTAAGGCGTCTAGAAGGACAGATAGTACTGAAAATAGATCAAAAGACTATCAAGGTTGATCGAAGAAAATAATGTTTCTTTTGAATGTGGTCAAAATTCATGTTGTCTCAATATTATACATTGGCTTCAATTAACACAGGTCGGCTCAAATTTATACATCAGCTCCAATTAGAAAGCAATGGTTCATTCCATATAAATTGCCTATCTGTATGGCCATTTTGAAAATTTGTGGGTTTGGTGAGATAGAAAAAGAATGCTCTGTGAAACAAAGTTAAAAAAAACAAATCTATAGTCAAAGGTGGATTAAATTCTGCGAACCAAGAAAAGATAAGGAGGTTGAAAAAATGTATCGGTCTAAGAGATTTTGCTACAGTAATCTGAGGCACAATGCAGAAGTATTTGTGTTTCTTTGTTTTGGCACATGTTTATTTATCGATTTGATGGACACGTATTTAGATATAAAGGCGATGAATAAATATAGCCATTGAACAAGTGATTGTACATGAGGAATGATCTAAAGGTTGTATGCTCTATGGACAGGTTCGTTCTTATGGTAAATTTGGCTCGATTAAAGTAAGGAGTGTGATTTGATGCTATAGTCCCTGACCAGAATTGCATAGTGTGTGTGATCTCTGTAATCATGGAAAGACAGGATAAATCGTGTGATGTTGTGTGATGGGCATAATTATAATCAATTTTTCGCATCATTAAAGTCATGTATGGTCTTCGATTCATCTGGTCAGTGTGCAAGATGAGAAATTAGATATGACCAGAGTGATGAAAGTATGATATGTGGTGCATTGTGTGTGTGCACAGAGTGACATGCCAATTGTTATGTTGAACTATCCAATAAATGTAAATATAATTAGAGACCATTGGAAAGTGTGCGTTGTTCAGACCGTTGTAGCAGAGGTGAATGTTCTGGAGAACCCAATAGCTAATCTAATATGTAATAATCATATCACCAGAGATGTAGAACTTGTAAAGACAATGATGGAGAGTGCTCAGATCAATGTTGTTGAGCCTTAGTAAAAGGAATCTACTTTGAATTGGGTGTTGTGTGTTTTTAGTATGTAAACTGAGTGTAATTGGGTGTTGTGTGTTTTTAGTATGTAAATTGAGTGTGGTGGTGTTTCTATGTTGTTGCAAAAAAAAATCCTAAAAGATGGTTGGGAATGTCATTGTTGTAAGTGGGTCATTGTCTCTAGTACGAGAGTCCAAAATTATTATTCTATATTTTATTATTAAGGGTGGAAAGGTGGTGCTAGGAAAGGAAATTATATCTTCTTTCTAGAGGTTGTTTCCTCTTTCCAGTGGATGTTGGTAAATCGAAAGTTGTAGCTTCTCTTGTAATATAAATAATTTTTTCATATAATTCTTGTGTATTTATTGATGTAATGTTATTGGTTAATGTATTTGACTTTAAATTGTGCAAAAAAGTGAGATATTGATTCACACCCCTCTTTCTCAATATTTCCAACACCATCTCCATCAAGATTGTTTTCTACTCATTTAGGATAAAATTATTGCTCATACACCCTTGTTTGTTCTTCAACAAAACAATGTGGAACTATGTCTAAACAAGTATATGTGACTAAATAGTGTTACTTTGTAAATTCTTGCAATAGGAATATTATCTTATAATGGACAACAAATTATCCTTCAATATTTTTATCGTCGCGAATTTGGTTAGAGATAGCCTTGAGTGCAAATATGTTTTTTTCTTAAGAATATCCTTAATGGTTATGCCCTAGGGAAATTTCCTTAACTCATGTGTTAATCTAGTTGAAGTTGGGCTCTCCACTAAACCTTCTCTTATAGTGAACCTCAGCCACTTTTCACACGTGTTGAAGTTCCATATCTTATGTGTACATTTCTTCATCACATAGATTAATGGAAGGAGATGAAGGATGTACTTTGGTTTATATTTCAAATGTTGGGACACTCCCTCTACACATCAATGATCTATCACTTATACCTTTTTATAAATGCCATAATGCGATAGAGAGTGTAGTATTCCCCAAGTCTAGAAATTTATTCTAAAAAATGAATGTGTTCTTAATATGCCAAATCCCCCAATAAATGTACAAAGGGGGAATCTTATAAGCCCTATTGTGGAGGGTCCAAAGAGTGGAGGGTCTAGTTTTGGATGTAGGAGCAATAAAATGTGTGCTTACCATACTCAAATATTTTAACAATTGTGCATATTCGAAACTTCATTATTTCAAGCAAGGCCTAAATCTAGTGACTTAAAGGCATTTGGTGAAATACTTGATTGTGGTTATAAATGCTTTTCTATAGATTGAAGATAGATGCAAGAAAATAATTAAGAGAGAAGATAACAATATCAAACTTACTTTATAAATTTATTGATAGTTTGTTTGGGCAGTTATATTAAGATTTTTTAACTTCATGGAGGAAGATTGACTTTTTAGTTGGTTGACTTTATAGGCTTCACTCCAAACTTAAGCTTTACTCCAAAATCAATTTACTCTAGATCATATGCTAATATAAACAATTCCAAATTTCCCATACTATTTTCTCAATCATGGATAAAACTAAGCTACATCACTTGACCACATTAGATTCCAGACATATTTCAGCTAATTCAATAAGCCATCACCATTAAATGTTAGATCAATTAGTAGAGAAAAGGATTGTAGTGGTAAACCTCCTAATTGTGATCCTTAGGTCATTGGTCGAGTTCAAAGATTTTTTTTCTTTTTATTATGGTATTTTTTAATTTTTCTTTATCTTTCACATGAACTTTTTTTTTTTGTCACTAGATTGAGCCCAGACCAGGACTATCCCCTTTATTGGATGGAATAAGACCGACCACCCACAATGGAATGCTTATCACCATGATTGTGTGAGGCTCGTCGAGCTTGGATGCCCCTTGGGAATTTTAATTCCCCCAAAGTGGTTTCCATCTTCAACTCCTCCCCATGAGATTCGAACCTGTGACCTAACAGAGGGTAACCCCATGCAAACCAACCGGTCTACACTTAATGAGTATCCTTCATATGATTTTTATTTTCTCATGTCTTTTTTTCAGCTAGCCTAAAACCATTATCTATGATTTTAATAACTAAGAACAAATTCCAATGTAAATAGGCACCTTTAGACAAGAGAGACATAAAAGTTCATAAAATTCCTCAATCACTACTAATGTTTAACCAAAAATAAATACAAACTTTTTATCTCTTTAACCCATACACTAATACATGGCCATATATTAACAATAATAAATGAACTTATAAAAACTATTTTACTTAGGGGTGGCATCCTCGAGAGGGGTGATTCTTGGCTCTGACAAACAAACAATGACACAATTTGTGTGGGGATTGGGAACAAAAACCAATAATCAAGCTGAGTTCCTCACTCTATGGAAATAGTTAAATATATCTATTGAATGGAAAATTCAACGGATTATGATATTTGGAGACTCAATGATAGTTATTTGGTGAGTATGGGGGGCCAGTTGTCACTCTAAAGCAAGCTTCTCTCCCATGGAGATGAGGATCCTACTCCAACTTTGAGAAGGTTGATATTTTTCATGTCTCAAGGAATTTAAATTCCTCAGTAAACTCTTTAACAAACCGAGGAACAAGGCTAGCACAAGGAACCTTAAAACTAAATAATTATCATACAATAATCTTTTCTTTACCATGAGGTTTCCAAATATTATATAAGTAACCTTTAATTAAATTCATGATTATTTATCGAGGAAAGATGGATATGGTTCAAAGCATGGTATATGTTGGAAAATAAATATACCGGAAACACAGGCCTCCAAGGTTTTTTTTTTGTCACTTATTGATCGACCTCGATCATCCCCCAAGGAGTACCCTTGTCGCCTCAAAATTAAAACTTAACCATCACACTTTCTCCCTATCCACCTAGTGCATTATAAGTTCAGTTTTGAGCCATGGATAATTAGATTGTCGAGGAAGAGACATTTAATTTGCATCATTTCGGGGTCATTTCTCTATTCTCATCGTAGCAAGTGGTTTTTCCAGCAAGGAACTCGTAGTTGTTTCATCATGGAATTCTCAGGTTTTCATTCAATGGAGACTGAGCAAGATTTTAGAGTGTTAGGTCCCTGTAATTTGTCAGATTGGTAAGAACAAATAAACAAGGGTAACATCAAACCAAATTTGGAGTCCTAGGACCTAGCCTTTCTTGGACTCAAAGAGGGCTCTCTCTATATTTGTATAAAAGATATAACTTGAGTGATTTAAGATGTTGAATTTAAGCTAGTTAAAATGATAGGGATTGTTTGTTTTGTTTTTTTTTGTTTGGTTGCTTGTTAGGAAGAATAGATAGAGTAAGATAAGTTCAAACCATTGGGCTATGGAGTCTGTAAAATGTTTTAGGAGTACATCTATAAATCAAGGGTGTTCTACAAGGCAAGCTAACCAAGCCAAATGGATCTTAATAGCTTATGTGGAGGTGAAATGAACACTTAGTTGTGAATTTAGTAGCTTTAAAGGGAAATTAAGAATCCTTTAACATGTACTAGAACAAGAAGAGTCTTTAAGATCACTATTTTTAAGAAAGAACCAAAGGACAGGGCATACCATAACTTCTTCCAGACTTTACCAAGTAAACTTTGAGACAACAATCCAGCAAATCCTAGAGAGCAGGGAACTCCTAAATTCTCTAGCTATTAACTTTCAGACAAAGAAAACATTTAAGATAACAAATTAGTAATGATTAAAGAGTATGGAACTCCTAAATTCTTCAATCAAACTTCAAAGACCTTTAAAGTGACTGTTCAAGATAGACCAAAGGGCGGGGCAAACCATAAACTTCTTTAGCCAAACTCTAGTAAGTAAACTTCAAAGAAAACCTTGAGAACAACATTTCAAGCAGAACCAAAGGATAGGGTATACCAGACTTCTATAGCTTGACTCTTATTAAATCATTTTCAAGACAAAAATCTAGGTGGAACCAGAGAGCAATTAATCATTCTCCAATCAGACCTTGCAGAGGAAAACATTAAGATAAAGAAAGCAGACGGAGTTAGGGTGCTAAGACAGCATATCCTAATCTAAAATTTATGTTCTTTTATCAGAGAAACGATGGAAAATATGGAAAACAGAAGGAAGAAATTACAATATTAGGATAACATCACGATTTAACAAAGTTCATGAATCCTGTGAATGTGCTTGTTCCATTGATATCCAGTCCAAAACAGTTACAATGCTCCAAAGCCAAACTTCTTTACAACTTAGAGTCTATGCAGTATTCAACTCAACAACCAATCAACCAAAAAAAAACATGAAGCATACATGTAGTATTTATCTTCAAAATGAGGAGGTGATCCTAAGCTATGGTTTCATATGTTATTTACAACAGAGTTAATGCATTTTGACCTTTGAGACCATGCAAGGCCCAAGGAAAAAATATCTGAGAGTCACTCATTGTAATAATAACTCCTAACTTAACTTCCGAGCTAACTTTGGAAAAATTTGACTTTAAGGCCTTCTCAATAAATTTTTCAATAATTGTTGATGTATTTTTTTGATTTTGTGGCAAGGGCGCAGTGCCAATGCAAACGCGTAGCGCCAAGACAAAAAAAAATGGCCCATCTTGCAGCTCATTGGAAATGTCTTTGAGCCTAGTTTCCAAATATTCTTTCACTTTCCAAAATAGAGCCCATCTTCCCTATCAAGAACCTTTTCTCACAAGACTGGTAAACGCGCAGCGCCAGTGCCAACAGAGGGCAGAAAGGTGATTTTTTGGTAGTTTTTGGCCCTTTTTAGGGACCAGTTTTGCTCCAAACTTCCTGAAATTTTTTGAGGTTGATGTACTCATCACTAGAAACATGAGGGTGCTGACAATTTTTCATTTGAGTCCCCCAAAAAAGAGTGCAGCGCCAGTGGCATTGCGAGTTTAGCCAATTTCCTGTGCTAAACTATCAAAAATCAAAATTTGTACCAAGTGTGCCAAAAATTGAATTTGCTTTGTTGATCAAGGTTGGGAGGCCTGAAGGGACACCTCAACAAGAATTTTAAACTTCTCCTTTTCCTTTGCCTCGGTCAAAGCCTGAATGTTTGCATGGGCACGTTTGAGCTTAGCCCTTGCAATCCTATTTCTCATGGCATAATGTCTTGCCATTTTCCTCTGAATGTCAGTGTATTTCTTTTCCTTCTCTAGAAGGCCCTCTAGATGCAAATTGTCTCTCTCAATCCAAGACTCTTTGTCTCCGTCAATCTCTATGGCAAGCAGCTCACTTGGAGTAAGCTGCTCTTCCATCTCATCCTCTTTCTCCCATTCCTGAGCTAAATCCCTCTTCAGTCCAATGGTCCTCGATCTCTGTCTAGGAAGCTGATATTCCTCATCATAAGTGTCATCAAAACTACCCAAGGTCTCATCCAGCAAAACCTTGGCCTTTCCTGCCTCTCTCTGAGCTCTGATTGCCCTGACCTCATTGATGGTCTGTTTTGTCTTTAGCTACTAATTCTCTAGCTCAAGAAAGTTAATCACATAATGTGCTCTCTCAAGATTAGATTGAAGTTCACTAATCTTGGCCTCCTTGCCTCTGATCACTTCATTAGTAGCTCTATCTTCATCCTCATCATCAATCTCAATTAACTGAAACTCCTGCTCAGTTTCATGTTTGTCCTCCTCCTCAACAATGATATGCTCTGTAACATTTTCCTTTCCCTTATCTACCTGCTTTGTTGATGAAGAAGGCATGGCCCCTTTCACACCATGTGAAGCAAACACATGCCTATGGCCTCTCTGATATGTCAAGGGAAATGGCTCAATATCAGTCATTGTAATGTCAACTACCTCAATGTCCCTTTCACTGCCTGCTGCTTCAGTATCATGACGTGATGGTGAATGTTTGTGGAAAGGTGATGAGGTAGGGTCATGAGGTGAATGGATGTGAGTGGGTGGTGATGTATGAACAGTGGGATGTGATGGAGAAGTAGGAATGGGATGATGAGATGAAGAAGGGATATCCTGCTCATGATGAATAGGTGGAGTGACAAAAACCTCATTGGAAATGAATGCATCCCATGAAATGTTTTTCTGCTGAAGCTGTTGCATGACCACCATATTGATGAGTGAATGATGAAATAGACTCTGCATTTTTTTATTGTGGTACCTCTTTTGAACAATTTAAGCCATCTTGTCAATGCTACGAAAAAATATAATAAGGTGAATGCAACATTCTAACTCTAGTGAAATTCATAAGAAGACAAATATGATATGAGTGAATCTGGGTAAACCTCCCATCAAAAGTGAAATACTTCATTATTATCTTCATCGTAGGGGCAAACCGGTCAAGGAGATGAGAGAAAGGTAAAATTGATTTGTTGTCATCCTTGTACCTAGGCTTGAGGTACAGTTCATAATATCTAGAATCCAAGTTTTCTTGTTTAAACCACCTCTCTCCCACACTAGGGATCCCTGTAGCAGCTATAATGGAATTGGTGGAAATCTCAAAAGTAACCCCGACAAGATTGACGTTCTTGTCATGTACAGTCTTGTTAACTCCGGGTGATTTTGGACTTGCTGCACTCTCTCACAGAACTCAAAGCAGCCCACATGCTTAAGGAAAGAAACAGTGAGAAGAGAGGCCATAAGTTCCCTTGTGGTGATAGGTTCAAATATGTTTATTTTCCCTCCCTTATGTTCATTTCTCCTTGGCATTTGTTCCTCACCAACAATGCCACTGTATTCTTCCTCTCAAATTTAGACTCTGTTTTATGAAACCCTAGGGTAGAAGTCAAATGAGCAAGTGAAATGAGATGAGGGAATGAGATGAGGGGAAGGGGATGAGAGGACTAGCTTGAAAGGTGAAGGGAATGAGTGTAAATGAAGGGAATGAGTGAAAGGGAATGTGTGAGGGGACAAACTAGATGAATGAAAACCCTAAATCAATGCAATTACCTTATTTATGACTGATATTTCTTTTAGGAAGATGAAACAAGGGTAAAACAATGATCACGAACTTGTAATTAGGTTTTCCTTAGGGTTCCTCTTCAATTCATTTAAGAATGACAAAATAGCTAAAAATCAAGGTTTAAAATGTGTACTTACTGCTTTGAAGGCTATTTGGAGGACTTTGGAAAAGTTTGTAGAATTTTTGAAGTGATTTGGGTTGCTAGAACCTTCAACAACTTTCTCTGGCTAGGAACACAGCGCTACTAGCTAAGGGCATAGTTCCAACCCAAGCGTGCAGCGCCAAGCTCTGATTGTGCAGCGCCAAAGAAATTTACACGGGGCTCCTCTGGCAAGGGTGCAATGCCAAGCTGGGGCGTAGTGCCAAGAAACTTAGCCCGAATTCGCTCAAAAACACACAATTTTTCCTTGCTTAATACTTACGATGCTTTGCAAGGCAACAATGGTTCTTTTTGAAATGTTTGATGAGATTTATAGGCAACTTTATTTTGATTTAACTTGAAAAAACCACTTTGGTAATGTTTAAAGTCTTCTTCCTTTTATCATTGATACTCTTTGACACTTTTTGCATTGCAAGTTTGCTGAAGTCATAGAGTTGGCTTTTCTTTTACTCATTGAGGCTTGACATGTTCACTTTGACACCTTTGGGATTTAATTATTACATATAGTAGCATCTTCAAAATCTTCTGTAATTTACACCATAAAATTCAAATCATCTTTTCCACCCTCTCTGGCCACCTTTTTCAAATCTCTAAGTGTCTGCAGTTCTTTACAAAAATCATCAGTGTTGTCTTCTAATTTCTCTATAGCCCTTTCAAGTTCATTCATTTATGTCCAATTCACCTTACCTTTTTTCCATATTCCATCAATATTTTCTGATAGAATTTCTTCATGTTTCGCCTTGTGTGCTTCCTCCATGTCATTTTCCTGCAAGTATTCACTACTTTGGCACTCAAATGGACTATCAAGTTTATAACCCGTGTCATCTACAAGACCAATTTTTTCCCCTTTCCTTTGCTGTAAATTGTTTTCATTCAGGAATAGAAAGTCTACATCATCAGTACTTTCTACTGATAAATCTTCCAACGCCTCTACAGAAGTGCTAAACTTTGTCCCATTTTTCTCACTTGTAGGTTCTGAACTGAGAAGATAATCCTCCTTGGAAATTTTAGGTCCTTCTTGAATAACCACCTCTCGAAATTCTATTACATCTGAGCCAGATTCTAGCAAAGGAAAAGCAGTGCCTGAAAATTCCAAGGATTTTGGGGAGCCAAAAAAATGGTTATCATAATCATGCTGTATTGGAGATCCAAAATCCAATGTACTTGACTTATCTAAAGAGCCTACATAGATAGTTTTGAGACCATCAATGATTGAGGAACCTGGGGAACATGGGAAAAGAGGTTTTAGGTAGGAAAGAAGGATGAAAATGAGAGGCATAAACTCATAATTAGTTTTTTAAGAGAAATAGGGTGACTTTGAGAAGACCAACTGAGGAATAGTGAAAAAGGTTTTATGAAGATAATGAAAGCAGTGAGATTTCTAAAGATAGCTAATAGGAAAAAAATGTTATCTTTAGCTGATTGTAATAAATCTATAGTCACCTAGTGAATCTGTAGAATACAATAGGATAACAGTGGCTCCAGCTGGGGAGGGCAACTTCTTTAGGAGCTGTCAAGAACCTTAGAGTTCAGATCTCTGGAATTTGTCGATCAGTGCCTTGTTTGTACTTAGAAGATTCCTCTTCTTCAATTGTTGATTTACTGTTGTTCTTTGAAGCTGTGATCTTTAAAGATCTAAAATCATGTTTGCTTCAACATCAACTCTACCCACCCATCATACTTTTCCTAGAATTTTTCTTCATTTGGGTGCATTTAGACCGGCAAACCCTGAACATCATTTTTTCTTTTTAAAGAAAAAACTACCTACTTCTACCCTTATATCATCCAAAGGCTCAGACTAGACTGATGAGCTCTTTTATTCTCTACCTAATCTACTTATCTACCAAGATTAAACAGTTTAACATATTTTCATTCTCTAATCTATCAACATAAAATTTAAAACATAACCAAATCAAGGTTAAGCAGTTTAATTTGAGTTGTGGTATTTTGGACAAGTTGCACACAGATTTTATTTTTGCACAAAGTAAAGAAAAACTCAGGGCTATAATTTGGAATTTTTCACTCATCCCTCTCTTTTCTCTTTGGTTCAGATTTGAACTTTGGGAACCAATATCTTTTCCTAACCTAGTCTACTGATAAGCCAAGTTTAAATAGTTTGGAAAATCTTGATTTCTAACTTATCAGTAATCAATTTAAATTTTTTGAACCATGATTAAGTTATATGGATGAACAATGTTTCATCAAAAATTAGTGTCATTTGTACTTGCGCACTTTCAGAAGTATTCTTTTTTGGTATGGGGCTTTACCTTTTCTTTTTTATGCCCTCTTTTCTCCTTTTCTTTGTTTTTTTGTTTCATTTTTCTGATCTTTTATTCAAGCAATGTTATGTACAATGAATAAAGCTTCAAACTGATATTTTCAACAAAAATAATGCTTGAGCATCCTACCATTGGCAGGACCTCCAAATAATTTTGTTCCATCCATTTCTTATAGGAAAAATGCATTATTACCTCTTGCAGAATGGATGATGTATGGACCCTTCCATATATTATCAAATTTTCCATGTTTACCTTTGTCCTCTCTTATTGAATCCCACTTCAGAACTTTGTCTCCAATCTGGAAATCATTGGCTTTAGTCCTCTTATCAAATATTTTCTTAATATTCTCTTACACTACTTGTGTTCTGTTGTATACTTCTTCCGTTGATTGCTGCAATTGAATGGTTTGGTTCAGCCTCCTTTGTATATCATTCTCCTCTGACTGTACCTCTTGAATAAGCTTCATCACAGGGACTCCCAAAGCTGTTGGAAAAACTGCATCCATGCCATACACTAGTTGATAGGGAGACATGTTAATTGACTTTTTGTTTGTTAATCTGTTTTCCCATAGTGCATGCACTAATTTGTTGTTCCATCACTTTTTGTTCTCTTCCAGTAATTTCTTGAAGATATTTACCAAAATTTTATTGGAGGACTCAACCAACCCATTACCTTGAGGGTAATAAGCTGTAGAATGCCCTAATATAATGTGATACTTGTGGCAAAATTCCACCATTCTCTTGGATTTAAATGCATCAACTTTATCAGTGATGATTTTTCTTTGACAGCCAAATCTGGACAGAATATTGGTTTCAAGGAATTTGATGATTACCGATTCAATGGCAGTCCTTGAAGGGATGGATTCTATCAATTTGGTGAAATAGTCATTTGCAGTGAGGATACATTTATGTTGAGAAGAGGAGGCAGGATGGACTTCCCGAATAAAATATAAACCCCATTGTTGAAAAGGAGCTTCAACACTAATAGGTTATAAAGGCAAAGACAGTAGTTTTCTCTTTCCCTCAAAGATTTGGTATTTATGGCAAGTCACTACTAGCTTGTGGATATCAGGGAAAAGAGTGGGCCAATAGAAACCAACTCTAAGGATTTTGTTGGCAGTGGTTTTCCAATAGAGATGACCTCCACATTCTCCTTCATGAAACTTATGCATGATTCTATCTGCATCTTCTTCAAGTAAAAATTTAAGCAAGATACCAACAGAATTTTCCCAATATAAAGCTTTATCTAGAATGAAAAAATTTACAGCTTTTAGTTTCAAGAATCTGGCCTTTGTTTTGGACAAACCAGGAGGCACATTTAGATTAAAAAAAACATATAATATATCAACATACCAGAATGAGTTCAAAAATTCTTCTTCAATAGGTGGAGTCGCCAGCTCCTCTTGTTCATCCAAGGAATGTATCGTGTTTATGTCCAGTGCTTGAAATTTTGCTTCAGCCATCAGTTTGGCCAGTCCTTGCCCTTTGATTAGCTTGGTGGGCTTGATTTCCAGATCATACTCTAAGATGACAGCAATCCACTTACCTCTTTTACCATCAGGATCCTGAGTTAGTATGTCCTTAACAACTGCATGAGGAACAAAAGCAATGACATGTGAATGCAATATGTAAACTCTGAAATCTTTTAATGCTTTGATTAAGGCAAAAGCTTGTTTTTCCATAATTTTATATTTCATAGGTGCATCTCATAGTGCTTTGTTGAAGAAATCTATGGGATGTTCTTGTCCTATTATGTTCTTTTGTAGTAATACTGCAGAAATTGTGTGTTCTGATGCAAATGAAAAGATGAAGAAGTCCTTAGTGAAGTCAGGGCTGACGAGGACTGGTGTTTGGGTGAGAGCTCGTTTTACCCAGTCAAAGGAACTTTTTGCTTCTATGGTCCATTTTACTCATGTTCCTCTTTTCAGCATGTTAGTAATGTTTCTTAGGAGTTCTGAAGGGTTTGGTATGAACCTTCTTAAGAAGTTGATCTTTCCAATGAAATATTGTAGCTCTTTGATGTTCTTAGGGTGATTGATCTGCAATATCCCTTCAATCCTTTTTGGGTCTATCTTAATCCCTTCTTCGGATATGATATGGCCTAAAAGTTTTCCTTCTTGAAGACCAAACAAAGTTTTCTTGGGATTTAAATACAGACCATACTTTCTACATTTTTCAAAGACCTATCTTAAGTGATCCAGGTGTTCTTCATCGGTTTTTTAATAGACTGTGATGTCATCAATATATATCACAATGAAGTAACCTATTTCTTCAGAAAAAACAAAGTCCATGGCTCTTTGAAAATTGGCCCCAGCATTCATTAACCCAAAAGGCATTTTGACATACATGAAGGTGCCCCAAGGTGTAGTGAAGGCGGTTTTGTGCTGATCATCTGGATGTACTAGCACTTGATTATGCCCTGAAAAACCATCAAGCAAAGTTATTATTTTGGAGCCTACTACCCTTTGCAGTATATAATCCATCTTAAGTAAAGGGTAGTTGTCTTTCAGGGAGGCTTTGTTTAAATTTCTGAAGTCTATGCATAGCCTAATTTCCCCTATTTTCTTCCTCATTGATACAAGATTTGAGACCCATTATGAGTACCTGAGTGGGACTATTGTTCTAGCATCATACATTTTTTTTATTTCTTTCTCAACCAGAGGCACTAGGACAGGGTTTATTCAACACAATTTATGCTTAAATAGTTTATGGTTTTCCTTAAGAGGAATCTTATACTAAATGATGTTTGTATCATAGGACTTCAAGTCCTTATAGCCCCATGCAAACACATCATTAAATTATTTGAACCGCTCAATGTATTTCTGTTTTATAAGAGCTGGCAGTGTTTTGGATAGTTTTATCATTTTAGATTATTCTTCACTGCCTATGTTGCATTCTTCTACACTTGTTTCAGTGGATTCTATTTTAGGCTTCCTAGCAACGTCATTGAAATCAAACAGTTCTTCTAAGGGGACAAGTACTCTTGGAAATAGATTGTCTTTGCATTGCAATACCTCAAGATCCCTTTTATCTTGATCTTCACACAGTTCTGCCTCATGAGGGTGTAATAACATATTTATATCAACAACATAAGGTGGCTTTGTTTTGTGTGTTTTTCCTCAACAGAGCAGTCCTCTTCATGATCCGAGTCTGATTTTGGCATTTCAAACTCATTTTTGGACTGCAGGAAGTCTTCAATCTGTTTGTCACCTTCAAAAACTTTCCAATAATCTATGTTGTCAGGGACTGTTGGTCTGCTTTTTACCTTTACTGTGTATAGTTCATTGGCATGAGGCAGTTGGCAAGTGCTGGCAGCGAATGCTAGTTCATTTGCAAGGTTGTTTTGAGTTCTTGGGACAAAGGTAAGTTCATATTTTCCAAATGTTGATAGGAGGTCTAAGGCAGCATTTCTATATTCTCTTAACCTGGGATTTTTGGTTGAATATTCTCCTTTAATTTGCCAAATAATTAGCTCAGAAACTCCTTGAACGGAAATCTTCTTAGCTCCTATATTTTTAAGCAATTGTAAACCTAGGAGAAGAGCTTCATATTCTGCAATATTGTCTGTACATTGAAAATCCAACTTGTAAGAGTGACCCTCATTAGTGTTGTGTATCCAAACACCTGCTCCTAAACTAGCTTTGCCACAACAGCCATCAAAGCTCATGTTCCAAAGAGTTTCAAGTTCAGATTTTCCATTGTGTTGTTGTTCATGGATGCTATGGTTTTAACTATTATGTTCTTCATTTTGTGTTTGGTTTGATTGTTCTGACAGGTCTTGCTCTTCCTCTTTTTTCAGCTACTTGTTCATTAATGTCATCTTCATTATACAAAATAAATGAATCAAGTTCTGAATGGACATAATAGAGAGGGGTGTTATTTGGCTTATCTTGGCTACTTACCATGTATTTCATGTGAGTTTCTATGTACAGTCTTCTTGTATGGTTAAAGACTGGGATGGTAGCATATGTCATGTCCATTTGGAGGGTTCCTTGGAGTTTGGCTCCCTGTGATCTTGATGAAAGAATGCCATATTTTGGGGGAATGTCAGCCACTACAATATCTATTACAAGGCTCTTGGCTGGTATTTGTGCCAGATTAACACATAGATCTTTGAATAGGCCCATAAATTTAACTCTACTTGAATCAAAAGAGAACAAGTCTTTGTATGGTCTGGTTATTTCAAACCCTAATCTTTCCATCAGTACCTTTAGCATGAGGTTATGTAAAGCACTAGAATCTAGCATGGCATTGTGTAGGACTTTGTCATGGATGTTCAAACTGACATAGAATGGAGGCACACCTCCCTCTTGAAACTTTCCTTCTACCTCTGGTCCAAACAAAAATTATGGCTTGTCATCACTCAGATTTAGAGTATTAGTGTTATTTCCTATGTTTAAATCCTTCAAAACTTGAGATCTATATACATCTTGAGTCACTAATTCAGTAAGGGGTATGGCTATTTTTATCTTGGAAATTTCACTCTCAATACTGGATGGTGTCTGTGTTCTTGGAAGATTTAAATTAGTTTTATCATATATTCTTTTTTTAGCAACATTAGCTTGTTGGTTTTTATTTGGAATCTCAGGTAAAACAAATTTTTCAGGGATACTAGTTGATGTACTAGGGCAGCTTTGGTCACCATCATGTTGGCTAATTTTGTTTTTGCTTTGATCAAAATGCTTAGCCATCATGTTTTTATTTTCTGATGTCTTTCTAGGACTATTTTCAGGGGTCTTCTTAGCAGAAATTTCTGGGTTGTTCCTCTTGGAGGCATCTTGGGTTTTCTTACTTCTGAGGTCATACTGCCTATGAACCTCCATGATATCATTTTCAAATCCTATTGTGTATTCTTCAGAATCCTCATATGTTCTTTCAGCTTGGTTTGAGGAGAAAAGAATTTGTTCTTCTTCTGTGAGGAAAATAATATCCTCTCTATTGGAGCTTACTAGATTGACATGGTTTTCTTCTAGCTCCTCAGCCTCTCTCTCCTCTTCATCTACATAGTTTTCTTGGAAAGGAGGTCTAATTTGTTGTTCAGTTTCTCTTTGTCTTATTTGAGGAGGATCTCTTCTGATGTTTTGTTTTATGTTTTTTTTTTGAGGATTTTTTTGGTTTTCCCTAGGGGGTGCTCTTTCATTTAAGTTAATTATCTCCATCATCCTTTCCATTTTCTTAGTTAGGTTGTCAATTTTAGCATCAGATGTGGAGGCCACAGGTTCCTCTTTATATGTAACCCTCTTTTATGTTCTCATTCTAGCCCTTTTAGCAATTAGATTGGCTTCTACACTTACTGCTCCCCTTTGTATGTCTTCTAAGGTAAGGGGATTTCTTTCTCTTAATTGGTAAGCCATTTCTGAACCAAATCCATCTGGAAATTTTACTAGGGCTAGGCCTTGTGGGGGTTTCATGTGGGGAGGAAGTGCATTATATACACTACTGAACCTAGTGCAGTAACCTTGAACACTCTCCCTAACATTTCTTTTAAGGTTGTCATACTCTGATAATATTTGTGTAGAAATTATATAACTAATGTTTTATACATCCAAGATTCTCCTGATCACACACTATTTGACTTCATGCACAATACAGAATCTCTTCTACTATTGATCATTACTTGCGGAAATTAAATCAATTGCATGCACACATTGAAACCATAAAAATTCACACATATAAACACAGTGTTTTAATGGGAAAGCCTGAAGCTAAAAACCCCAACTATATGTATATAATATATGTCATAGAGATCATGTAACAATCCTCATACAAATATGATCATATCAAGCTCTCATTACAATACAATCGCTACACACTAATCAGGCCCGATCTAGAAAATCCATGCACCGATCTCTGCCACCTGCTAGCCTGCCTCTACTGTGCAATCCCTACTGAATATTGGCTCTAAATGAACTCGAATTGGTCTAGCCTTTCTCACGAAATCCTCATTGGCATCTCCATCAATGTGTGGTGCAAACTCATGTAACACTATAGTCACAACTGATAGTCAACCTCTTCTTTCACCTACCTCTCCACTGGTCTCCACTGAAACTGTCCATGCACTATAGCTAACTGATGTATTCTTCAGTTGATTAATGAGTTAATAATTAGTGAATTAATTAATAATTAATTCACACCACTGTCACTAGTGTATCAATCAGTTAGACTAGATACAACTAGCTCAACTGTGTCTAACTGAGTTAAATTGAACACAACTCCACCAACTACCTCAATAACTCCACCAAACTCTATCACATGAGTTCTAACTGAAGTCTCCATACAATAGCTCCACTTAATCCTCAGGAATAGCGTAATTCCTTATGTCAGCTCATGTGCCATATCTGTGCACTTAACTGAAGTGCTCTAAGAGAATAAGATAATGTTTATAGTCCAAGTATTATTAAGAGCTAATAATATTCGACATATCTATTTTTAGACTGGCAATCTAAAAATAGATTCCGCCCAATATGTCTAAAAATAGAAGTCCATCTATTTTTCCAACTTAACCAACCATCCACAAATAGCATCCTGCAACTCATAGAATATGATCGACATGTCTAAAAATAGACATAGTCTAAAAATAGACTTGCGCCAAAAATAGCCTGCGGGCCCACTTAGTGAAGGCGACTCTTTTCACTAAGCTCATCATCTTGTTGCAATCTCAACAATTTGAAGAGGATTTTTCTTAGTCTCCCACTTGTTTATGAATACTTTATGAAGGGAAGGGAGATTATGAATGCTATTAGGGGTTAAGCTCTTGAACCATTCTTTGCATCTCCCCCTAGACTTTGGGAAAACATTCTCATTTGTATGGTCTCATCTTCTATTTCTTGGTAATCGAAAGCATCATTCATTCTGTCTACATGTTGTTGGGCAGGTGTAGGATCAGTCCCATTAAAGTGAGGGATTCTAGATTGATAGTCCTATGGCATAGGCAATAAAGGTTGTGGTAGTACCAATGGGGCATACCATGTTGCCATGATTTGAGGTAAAAGAACCCAAGGAGGATTTATAAGAGGAGGTTTTATGAGTGGAGGTGGAGGATGAAATGGAGGGGTTTGAACAATGGATGTATGAGTGGGGGTAGCAGATGTACTTGGACCAGTTAGCCGATATTGAGAATATTTGGAATGAAAGGAGTCAAAGTGTTGGAGAAGCTGAGGATCAGGGGGAGTGGAAGGAGAGGTTTCTCTACTAGGACTCTGTTGTAAGCTAGTAGGATCAAGGTTTGTCTGGTCTATCCAACTTTGAGACTTAGTTCTGAATAGGTTTCTTCTATGGTGTAAGTCAAATAGGGTATCTTGCAAGGATGTAAGGTTTTCAAGAAAGGAACTTACTTTGTGAATTGGTATGACAATAGTTGAATCTTTAGTCCTAGAAGTTTTTCTTAAGACTCTTTCTGGGTCATCAACTATAGCATGAGGATTTGGGTCAGGGTGAGATTTGGTGCAGATTCTTTGTGAAGCCAAATTTCAGACCCAAAATAAAAAGAGGTTGAAAACTTGTAACAGTTTGAAAACAAACCAATCTATAATATTACTGAATTCACACAGTATGTGACTGGGTTTTATACCATCAAGATTGATTAATACATTCCTAGGGGAGTCTGTGAGAACCAGTGGAGTCAGCATGCCTACTAAAAACCAGTGGACTCACCAGGTGGATGATGCTAACTCTATTGAGGATTTGTTTGTTGTCCACCATTAACAATTGGATACCAATATTGAGATATTTTTGGGTTTTCTGATTTCTTTATATTACACTAAGATTTCCAATGAGTGTTTATCTCTCCAGTGGAGTCGCCATTATGTTATGTCCCTATAATTTTTCAGATTGATAAGACCAAATAAACAAGGGTAACATCAAACCAACTTTGGAGTCCTAGGACCTAGCCTTTCCTGGACTCGGAGAGGGCAATCTCTATATTTGTATAAAAGATATAACTTGAGTGATTTAAGATGTTGATTTTAGGCTAGTTAAAATGATAGGGATTGTTTGTTTTGTTTTGTTTCTTTGGTTGATTGTTAGGAAGAATAGATAGAGTAAGATAAGTTCAAACCATTAGGCTATGGAGTCTGTAAAAGGTTTGAGGAGTACATCTATAAATCAAGGGTGTTCCATAAGGCAAGCTAACCAAGCCAAATGGATCTTAATAGCCTATATGGATGTGAAATGAACACTAAGTTGTGAATTTAGTAGCTTTAAAGGGCAATTAAGAATCCTTTAACATGTACTAGAAGAAGAAGAGTCTTTAAGATCACTATTTTTAAGAAAGAACCAAAGGACAAGGCTTACCATAACTTCTTTGGCCAGACTTTACCAAGTAAACTTTGAGACAACAATCCAACAAATCCTAGAGAGCAGGGAACTCCTAAATTCTCTAGCTATTCACTTTCAAACAAAGAAAACATTTAAGATAACAAATCAGTAATGATTAAAGAGCAGAGAACTCCTAAATTATTCAATCAGACTTTAAAGACCTTTAAAGTGACTTTTCAAGATAGACTAAAGGACAGGGCAAACCATAAACTTCTTTAGCCAAACTCTAGTAAGTAAAATTCAAAGAAAACCTTGAGAACAGCATTTCAAGCATAACCAAAGGATAGGGCATACCATAGACTTCTCTGGCTTGAATCTTATTAAATAATTTTCAAGACAACAAGCTAGGTGGAACCAAAGAGAAATTAAGAATTCTCCAATTAGACCTTGTAGAGGAAAACATTAAGATAAAGAAAGCAGACAGACTTAGGGTGCTAAGATAGCATATCCTAATCTAAAATTTATGTTCTTTTATCAGAGAAAGGATGGACAATATGGAAAAAAGAAGGAAGCAATTACGAGATCAGAATAACATTACCATTTAACAAAGTTCATGAATCCTGTGAATGTGCCTGTTCCATTGATATCCAATCCAAAACAGTTACAATTCTCCAAATCCAAACTTCTTTACAACTTAGAGTCTATGCAGTATTCATCTCAACAACCAACCAACCAAAAAAAAACATGAAGCATACATGAAATATTTATTTTCAAAATGAGGAGGTGATCCTAAGCTATGGTTTCAAATGTTATTTATTATAGATTTAATGCATTTTGACCTTTGAGACCATGCAAGGCCCAAGGAAAAAATATCTGAGAGTGACTCATTGTAATAATAACTCCTAACTTAACTTTGGAAAAATTTGCCTTTAAGGTCTTCCAAATAACTTTTTCAATAACTATTTATGTTTTTTTTTTACTTTTTGGCAAGGGCACAACACCATTGATCAAGAGTGCAGTGCCGGTGCAAACGCGTAGTGCCATGACAGAAAAAATGACATGTCTTGCAACCAACTTTTGGAGGCCCTCCCAATGTCCAAATGAGCTCCATGATGGCTCATTTGAAAGGTATTTGAGCCTAGTTTCCAAATGATATTTCATTTTAAAAAATGGTGCTCAAATTCCATGTCAAAAAACTATTCTCCCAAGACTAATAAACGCGCAGCGCCAGTGCCAAAAAGAGGACAAAAAGGTGATTTTTTATAGTTTTTGGCCCTTTTTAGGAACCAGTTTTGCTCCAAATCTCCTGAAACTTTCTGAGGTTGATGTAATCATCACTAGGAACATGAGGGTGCTAACCATTTTTCATTTGAGTCCCCCAAAAAAGAATGCAGCACCAGTGGCGCTGCGCGTTTAGCCAATTTCCTGTGCTAAACTGTCAAAAATCAAAATTTGCACCAAGTGTGCCAAAAATTGGAATTTTCTTTGTTGATAAAGGTTGGGAGGCCTGGAAGGACACATCAGTAAGAATTTTAAACTTCCCCTTTTCCTTTGCCTCGGTCAAAGCCCGAATGTTTGCATGGGCACGTTTGAGCTTAGCCCTTGCAATCCTATTTCTCATGGAATAATGTCTTGCCATCTTTTTCTTAATGTCAGTGTCTTTCTTTGCCTTCTATAGTATGCCCTCTAGATTAAAATTGGCTCTCTCAAGCCAAGACTCTCTGTCTCTGTCAATCTCTATGGCAAGTAGCTCACTTGGAGTAAGTTGCTATGCCATCTCAGCCTCTTTCTCCCTTTCCCAAGCTAAAGCCCTCTTCAGTCCAATGGTTCTTGGTCTCTATCTAGGAAGATGATCTTCCTCATCATCACTGTCATCAAAACTACCCAAGGTCTCATCCAGCAAAACCTTGGCCTTTCTTGCCTCCCTCTGAGCTCTGATTGCCCTGACCTCACTGATGGTCTGTTTTGTCTTTAGCTGCTAACTCTCTAGCTCAATAAAGTCAATCACGTATTGTGATCTCTCAATATTAGCTTGAAGTTCACTAATTTTGGCCTCCTTGCCTCTGATCACTGCACTAGTAGCTCTATCTTCATCCTCATCATCAATCTTAATTAACTGAAACTCCTGCTCAGTTTCATGTTTGTCCTCCTCCTCAACAATGATATGCTTTGTAACCTTTTCCTTGCACTTATCTACCTGCTTTTCTGATGAAGAAGGCATGGACCCTTTCACACCATGTGAAGCAAACACATGTTTGTGGCCTCTTTGATATTTCAATGGAAATGGCTCAATATCGGTCATTTTAATGCCAGTTGCCTCAATGTCCCTTTCACTACTTGCTACTTCAGTATCATGATGTGATGGTGAATGGTTATGGAAAGGTGATGAGGTAGGGTCATGAGGTGAATGGATGTGAGTGGGTGGTGATGTATGAACAGTGGGATGTGACGGAGAAGTAGGAATGGGAGGATGAGATGAAGAAGGGATATCCTGCTCATGATGAATAGGTGGAGTAACAAAAACCTCATTGACAATGAATGCATCCCATGAAATGTTTTTCTACTAAAGCTGATGCATGACCACCATCTTGATGAGTGAATGATGAAATAGACTCTGCATTTGTTTATTGTGGTCCCTCTTTTGAACAATGTAAGCCATCTTGTCAATGATACGGAAAAGATAATAAGGTGAATGCATCATTCTAACTCTAGTGAAATGCACAAGAAGACATATATGATATGAGTAAAGTCGGGTAAACCTCCCCTCACAAGTGAAATACTTCATTATTATCTTCATAATAGGGGCAAACGGGTCAAGGAGATGAGAGAAAGTGAAAATTGATTTTTTTTCATCCTTGTACCTAGGCTTGAGGTATGGTTCATAATAGCTCATATCCAAGTTTGCTTGTTTAAACCACCTCTCTCCCACACTAGGGATACTTGTAGCAGCTGCAATGGCATTGGTGGACATTTCAAAGGTAACCCTGACAAAATTTACCTGCTTGTCATGTAGATTGATGATGAACAATCTTGTTAACTCCGGGTGATTTTGGATTTGCTGCACTCTCTCACAGAACTCAAAGCAGCCCACATGCTTAAAGCAAGAAATAGTGAGAGGAGAGGCCATAAGTTCCCTTGTGGTGATAGGCTCAAATCTGTTTATTTTCCCTCCCTTATGTTCATTTCTCCTTAGCATTTGTTCCTCACCAACAATGCCATTGTCTTCTTTCTTTGACATCTAGACTCTGTTTTATGAAACCTTGGGGTAAAAGTGAAATGAGCAAGTGAAATGAGATGACAAAAAGAGATGAGGGGAAGGAAATGAGAGGACTAGTTTGATAGGTGAAGGGAATGAGTGTAAATGAAGGGAATGAGTGAAAGGGAATGTGTGAAGGGAAAAAATAGATGAATAAAACCCTAAATAAATGCAACTACCATGTTTATGACTGACATTTCTGTTAGGAAGATGAAACAAGGGTAAAACAATGATCACAAACTTGTAATTAGGGTTTCCTTAGGGTTCCTCTTCAATTCATTTAAGAATGACAAAATATCTAAAAAGCAACGTTTAAAATGTGTACTTACTGCTTTGAAGGCTATTTGGAGGACTTTGGCAAAGTTTGGAGAATTTTTGAAGTGATTTGGGTTGCTAGAACCTTCAGCAACTTTCTCTGGCTAGACATGCAACGCTACTGGCTGAGGGCGCAGCACCAAGCTCTGATCATGCAACACCAAGGAAATTTACACAGGGCTCCTGTGGCAAGGGCACAACACCAAGCTACAGGCACGTAGCGCTGGTGTAAGCGTGCAACGCCAAACTCCTAAGCGCGCAGCGCCAAGAAACTTAGCCCGAATTCGCTCAAAAACACAAATTTTTCCTTGCTGGATACTCCCTATGCTTTGCAAGGAAACAGTGGTTATTTTTGAAATGTTTGATGAGATTTAAGGCAAATGGATCTTGATTTAACTTGAAAACCCCACTTTTGTAATGTTTAAAGTCTTCTTCCTTTTATCACTCATACTCTTTGACACTTTTTGCATTGCAAGTTTGTTGAATTCATGGAGTTGGCTTTTATTTTTCTCATTGAGGTTTGACATGTTCACTTTGACAGCTTTGGGATTTAATTATTACATATAATAGCATCTTCAAAATATTCTATAATTTCCACCATAAAATTCAACTCATGTTTTCCACCCTCTCTGGCCACCTTTTTCAAATCTCTAAGTGCCTACAGTTCTTTAAAACAATCATCAGTGTTGTCTTCGAATTTATCTATAGCCCTTTCAAGTTCATTCATTTCTGTCTAGTTCACCTTACCTTTTTTCCATATTCCATCAATATTTTTTGATAGAATTTCTTCATGTTTGGCCTTGTGTGCTTCCTCCATGTCATTTTCCTGCAAGTAATCACTACTTTGGCACTCAAATAGACTATCAATTTTATAACCCGTGTCATCTACAAGACCAAGTTTTTCCCATTTCCTTTGTTGTAAATTGTTTTCATTCAAGAGTACGCAGTCTACGTCATCAGTACTTTCTGTTGATAAATATTCCAACACCTCTACAGAAGTGCTAAAATTTGTCCCACTTTTCTCATTTGCAGGTTCAAAACTGAGAAGATAATCCTCCTTGGAAATTTTAGGTCCTTCTTGAATAACCATGTCTCGACATTCTATTACATCTAAGCCAGATTATAGCAAAGGAAAAGCAATGCCTGAAACGTCCAAGGATTTTTGGGAGCCAGAAAAATGCTTATCATAATCATGTTGTATGAAGATCCAAAATCCAATGTACTTGACTTATCTAAAGAGCCTATAGAGATATTTTTGAGACCATCAATGCTTGAGGAACCTAGGGAACATGGGAAAATAGGTTTTAGGTAGGAAAGAAGGATGGAAATGAGAGGTATAAGCCCATAATGAGTTTTTTAAGAGCAACAGGGTGACTTTGAGAAGACCAACTGAGGAATAGTGAAAAAGAATTTATGAAGATAATGAAGGCATTGATATTTCTAAAGATAGCTGATAGGCAAAGAATGTTATCTTTAGCTTATTATAATAAATCCATAGTCACCTAGTGAATCTGTAGAATACAAGAGGATAACACAAAGGTCGTAATGTTTCCCTTAGTTCTTGTAGTATGATTTCTTAGGCTCATGTTCGTAGAATTGGTATTTATATCCTCTTCCAGGCTTCAATTTGTGCATGGCCTGATTATATCCTTCTTGGGAACTATCGAGTCTTCCTATGCAAATCATTATTGTTGTTGGATAAATTTTTCATGGCAACTGTTGCATCTACTTCATGTTACCCTGAATCTATAGAGATCAATACAATATTGGACAGGGTTCTTAAGGCGATGGAGAGCATGCTAATTTCCTTTAGGTAGATACAACAAGCAGAGGAAAAGGCTTGCAACTCTTTACAATTGATCACCAACTCTAAGCTTGAGCTAATTCAAGTCAAATTGATCATCTCTATCACGAATTAAGGACATAATTAGCATCTATATATTGAAAAATGGTGGAGATGGAGGATATCTATATCACTAGGTTTTTGTTAGCACCAAAGGGTCTTAACTCAAGAGATGAAGCAGTGAGAAAGAGAGGCAAGGTGACCCAAGCTCCAAACCAACCTTGTTAAAGTAGATGATGTGCCTTGGAAACATGTTCTTAGAACTCTTATTAAATTTTGTTTATAATGCAGTGCAAATATAGTTTGTGTTTAAGCACTTTTGTTGGGATATATAGCAGGCATATTTTTAGAATTGTTGGGAAACAATGTCACAAGCTTAGATTGCATGTGTATTGGTCTTTAGAATGCCATATTTTGGTAGAGTTAGATGAATTATGTAGAATTATGACCCATAATCTAGATTTTGCCTTTTTATTATAAATTATTTAACCACTTATTTGAAAAAAATAAAAATTTACTTACAATCGTCTACAATAATTATTATAAACAAAATTCGTTTTTCTTCTAACTCTCTAAATACATCAAATTAATGGTTCTCTTGATATTTTATATGTATTGTAAGTACAACCTTCACAAAGAATATAATCATTTTACCATAAAAGAAAAAAAAATTATATTCCATATTTAATCTTGTGAATAAATATTTTAAACAATATTTCCTATAAAAATTTAAACAGTCAAGTACTTTAAATTGCAAATAAGAATTGTTAAGATCATATTCTTCCGCGAGTGACATATAAATACTTTATATCCCTCTAAAATAAGATATATTATAGTTTATTTTAAAGAATTATTAGGATGTTAAGATTTTAGGCTAGTGATATGTAAATACTTTATATTTATATATTTTTTAAATTACATATATTATAGTTTATTATAGTTAAATGTGAAAATTTTTGGAAGAAAAAATTTACCTAATTATATGGCAAAAAATTTAACCAAATATAATATGGAGTCTTGGTGCTTAGTACTTAGTTTTTATGCATAAAAAGTAATTAATAGTTAAATTAGAGTAAAAAAAATAAAAAACTAAAATTACATATAGACAAATACTTTCAACAATGAAAAATATAAATATTAAAAATAGAGTTGTTTTCTTTACATAAATTTTTTATTTGAATTGATAATCATTTTAATTTATTATTAATATTTTTTTTACTGATTTCTCATTGATATTAAGTAAACTTATATAATTAAGTTTACACATATACATTTTTGCTCATACTTATAAAAGTGTTGAAGAAAACATAAATAATAATGAGCAATAACAGTAAGTGTATTTATTTAAATTTCATGTTATTTATATCTAAATGTTATTAATATATTGTTTAAATTTATTTTTTATTTTTATATCAATATTATAAAAAAAAATATTTACGATACCATATATTATTTGGATGTAAATATAAATATAGTATATTATAATTATGGTGGATGTGTTTATTTTTATAAAGCATATTTTGAAAGTAAATTGATATCAAAATGTAATGACATAAAAATACTCAAATAAATGTTAATAAAATTCAATAATGATTGTTATTGCAGTGTAATGCCATGTTAGAGTTGTCCATCATTTTTTATGCAAATAATTGCTTAAATTATCGTGGGCAGCTATCCACATGGCATTCTATTATGCTAAGACTGCAATAACAATCATTATTATGACATTCAACCAATATATTTTTTCTAAATTTTTTATTTTTTAATATAATTTTTATATCTCATAATTAAATTTCAAATCACATAAAAATAACCATCAACTAATTAAACAAAAAAAAAAAAAAAAAAAATTCAATTTCTTATTTATTTTTTTCAAAATTTTAATAAATCTCTTCATTAAAAATTTCAAAACAAAAATTTTTAAAAAAATTAAACCAAAATAAAAAACAATATAACCCTGTCTGTGGGGTCTTGGTTAAACGGTGATGAGGCGAGCTGTTATAGCACTCATCACAGGTTCAATTCCCTTCCCCGATCGGGGTGATGTATCTAGACATGTTATGAAAAATGGAGTAAAAAAGTGAAAAAAGAGAAAAATGAAAGGCACTACCAAACTTACAAAAAAAAAAAAAAAACAATATAACCCTACTTCTTACAAATATAAAAACTAACTTAAAACTATTTTTATATATAGCTTTAACTTTAAACTATCCGAGACCAATTGATATATATATAATGGGAGAGACAAACACTCGTATCATGATCCTTATATTTATATCTTCATTTTTATTATCTTATTATCTGTGCAAAATTAATAATACTGTGTATAATATTTATGGTTTTTTTTTTATCAATTTTATAATCTTAGTAACATATATAAATAGAAAATAGCGAGGTCCTACCATATTTTAAAAAATAAAAAATTATAATCTTAGTTAGGGAAGACAACTATAAATCAAAAGTTATGTACTATGAAAATTAATATTAAATTTTAATTATAATATTTAAATAGTTTATTATTTTTATTTTTTTAACAAATATATAATTATAAGTGATTGAAGATTTCCATAGTGATTTTTATGTTGTTGTTGGAGATTTTCCTTAAGTGAACTATATAATGTTTTTGATCCATTCAAAAGTTGAGATGGTTACTCCATTCATCATTAGGGACAAAAGCTCTTTGATCCCTAACAAGGGATGGATTAACTATTTGAAACTTTTAATGGATCAAAAACATTACACAATTTACTTCCGGAAATATCCAACAATAAAATATATAATTTTTTAATTTAATTTAATTTATTCAACAATTAACTATAATAAATTTACAAAAAAGTTGTGAAATTTAAAAGGATAATGAAATTTTGTACAAATATTGTACAGTAATATCAATGTTTGCAATATCTTCACTTTGAAACTTCATAAATATTCGAGATTAATGTTCTAGAAACATTTTCATTCACCATAAATGTTCCCATGGAAAATTATACATAATTTTTATAACAAGGGTGATGCATGACAACATTTTATGAGCCATCCTCCATCAACAATGTCTCATGAAAAGTGACATTGAAAAATTGAAGATGTATTTTATTTCTTAGAAGAACACATGGAAAATAATCTTTCGGGTTGTAATTAACTGACACAACAACATATCCCCGATGAGGGTGACAAATGGAATATCTGGTGATTTGACAGGGGCCTTGTCAGCCTCCTACATGTGATACTCAATGAGATGAAACGTGTCTGGCATGCTTCTTTGAGGCTTTTGAAGACACAAAGGGTTCCTTATGTTAAAGCGAGGGGTGGAAATCATTGTTGGCTAAGGAGGGGTATGGGGCCACTACTAGTAGGAGTTTACGTCCATTTGTTTTTGCAGGGTGGCACACTGACAATGTCATTCCCTGTGAGCCAAACCATTGTGGAGACCAAAGGAATTGCAGCCAGTTTTGGTGTTGCTATTTTTACAAATGTGAGTTGAACGACTGTCTCGGAGTGGGTTTGGAATCAGAGACTGAAGGGGCAACCTCCTGATGATGATAGTGGTGCAGTCACCTTATGGAATTTGCAGTGCACAGACGAACTAGGATAGGCAGTCAACTGGTGATGCCCTTTGCACCCATGCATCGTGGTAAGTATCAGTTATTTTGAATTAAAGCAAGGATCTATTAGCTTTTCTTGTTGTATTTCAGCTTTAGTGGGTAGGCTATGGGAATTTTGAGGGGTCCTAGCTAGGAAGCTCAATGAAAGGACGAGGATAGGGGCTTTGGTGGCAGGCTTGCACATTAGTATTCAAGGTGTCGACAATGGATATTGGTGCACTGACAGTTGTTTGGAAGGCGGCGTCTCATTGCGAGATCTGGGAAATGGAGTGCGTTTGTAGGGAGGTTATCTTGCCGCTAGTAGTGGACTATGAGTATTGGGTGCGCAACCGGCTCCATGGGATCTTAGAGTAGGAAGTGAAGAGGTGGTGATAGTCAGGAGGATTTGGAAGGTGTATTGGGTGGACTGCTTATGGGTTGGCCAAGGTGACTGGGACTATTGGGGCACCATGTTGTGTCAGCAGGGTCATGCCTGCCACGAAGGGGGCTAAGGATCCATTCACCGTGAAGTTAACTATGACCTGCGGGAAGAGGTGGACCAACCGACGAGCCTTTCTCCTGGTTTAGTCGAGATGCCTTCTCCCATTGATACATTAGATGAGAGCATTAAAAAAATTACAGTTCTTTTGGAGTAGTTGGCTTGGGACATGCATGCGGGTAGGAATGAAGCCGTAGAGTTCACGAACAATCTCCAACAGAATTAATAGCGTATTTTGGACAAGATGGCATTGCTAAGGATAGGTAAAAAAATATCCATGACAAATTAGCGAGCCTGGAAGGTAGAATGGATCATATAAAAGGTCATGTCCATGAGGCTTTCCATCATCCTCTGCCTCCAGTTAATGAGAAAGGTTGCCCAGTTTTGGCTCTCCATCCCAAACAGTGATGAAAATCTGTTGTTTTAAGGTACTTGGAATTTTTTGGTTATTTTTGGTTATCAATCTGTGGCTTTCCAGTGTCATTAGCTTGTTTGTAATGTGCTTTTGTTTTCATCTTTGTTCTCATGGTTGAGTTGAGATTCCTTCTCCCTTTGAAACGTTGGATGAGCGCCTTCAACAAATTACAGTGCTTTTGGAGAAATTGGCTTGGGACAGGCATGAGGATAGGAACGAAGGCATAGAGTTCATGAACAAACTCCAACATAATCAATAACGGATTTTTAAAAGGATGGCATTGTTGAGGAGAGGTCAAAAACAGATCCATGACAAATTAGTGAGCCTAGAAGGTAGAATGGAGCATATAAAAGGTCATGTCCATGATGATTTCCATCATCCTCCACCTCCAGTTAATGAGCAAGGTGGCCCAATTTTGGCTCTCCCAAACAGTGATGAAAATCAATTGTTTTAAGGTACTTGGGATTTTTTGGTTATTTTGGGTTATCAATCTATGGTTTTCCAGTTTCATTAGCTTGTTTGTAATTTGGTTTTATTTTCATCTTTATGCCAACATGTTCAGTAGGAATGATGCTTTTAGTTTTGGTTTATGGAGATTATCATGATGTAACATGATTGTGAATTAATAGAAAATGTTGATTTACAAAAAAAAAACAGACACAATAACATAAGAGGAGTCTAGTAAAATCTTTTGAATTACAAAATTATAGGTGAAAATGAAATGCAACAAGGTGGGATAGCAAAATCCCCACCTCACCCATACTTCAATGAAATTCATCCATGATCAAAGCAAGCCCTTATAGCCACTAAATTTTGATACAAGTTTTTATATGATGCATTAGAGTACTAATATCTAGTGGAATTATTATATTATTAGTCTATTTTACTTCATTGTCATATTAATGCATTTTGTAACTACTGAAAGTAATAATTATGATTATTTATTTAATCACAATGCACAATATAGGACAAATTGTCAAATAGATTTTAGATTATGAATACTTTTATATTAGCCATGCTTGGTGGGATCCTTAAAACCACACTCAAAGGATTACCTAATCCTGTGTTTTTGCATACATTTTCTATAGGAAATGAAATATACTTCTGTCATCTTTATTTACCGAAAGAAATGAATATAAATGAAGAGTTTTGATTTGTATTTATGTCAACATTAGCATAACTTAATCCACTTGATACATAAATTAACTTCAAGTTGACTCGGTAACTCAATGATCCAAGATATTTAACTTCAAGGATGAATTTAGAATTACATATAGCAGAGCATGCTAACCAAGTAATTTAAACCACATGAAAAGAATCTGGAAAATCATAAGAAAACATAAGATCAAATACACAACGATTGGATTATGGAGTTCACCTAATGTGGGCTACGTCTCTGGGCCCTGCTCAATAGTGGGGAGGCCTTCTTTCATTAAGTGGCATCAAAGAAATTAGTTACAAGCAACTTTACAAAAATGACCCTTATCCCTCCAATCTGGATGATGATCTGAAAATGGAGAGTTCAACTGGAGAAACAGACGTCATGACTGGATTCGTGTCATAAAATTGTGCAAAATCGACTATAAATTTGTCAAATTATGTCAGCGTCACCTCTGGCCCTCTAAGAGAATATTTTCAGCATCTAGTTTATTCCCCTACTCATGGTTCTTCTCCTCCTCTTGGTCAAGGTTTCATCGCTCCTCTATTGGCCTACCCTCGATCGAATGATTTGAGCGACTCTTATATGGTTTTTTGGGTGGATAAAAAAATGAAGGCTCGTTCAACCATTGGTAGTGTGTGATATTAGGAGCGGGGAGGTCGGGGGTTTAAACCCCACTGACCCCCCATTCAGCGCATTATAGTTTTAATATATTCTTTGGGTTTTGGGTGGCATTTAATCGTTGGCCATTTTTAAATTTTGTGGTTGTGGGGGCACCTGTGAGGCAGGCCAACCAGGCTGGTCGGGCGGGTTTCAGCCCTGCCACCCCCGGTATGTAGACAAGTGGCAACAGTTTCCGGTGGGGGCGGTTCCGATGGCAGGCGGCCCGCCCGCCAAGTTACACATATATATGTTGTATGGTTGACATTATATATATATATACAACGTGATCGATGGGGTGAGCGGGTCCAGCAGGCCTGACCTGCCCTACTTTTTTTAATATTTTTTTTGTTTTTATAACAGTATTATTGAAATTTATTCCCACTTATTTTTGGGGTGCATCAGATTACTGCCAATTTGTTTCCTCGTTAAATGTGCCACTTGGCCAAGTTTGACCAAAAATTTGACCAACCATAACTTGACCAGACGAACTCAAATTTGAGTGTTTTTCACACCGTTGGAATTAGGGCGACGAGCACTACGATCTAGTCCTAGTTCCACTTCCATCTAGTCCTCAGGATTTTTATGTTGCAACTTTTCCAAGGCCACCTCCTTGGCTTGTAACTGATGTTGCAACCTGATGAGCTCCATCATTAGACATATTTGGAGGGGTTAATAGTCACCTTTTTGCCTTCTTAGATCTCTTTTTCTTGCATTTTTATTATTATTTGGGTTTATGATGGTAGTATAGGTGGTGATTAAGGCTAACATACTTTGAGTGCCTAATATAAGGTTGAGTGCAAAAAATCATGATTTATTAAGCACTTTTATAAAAAAATTATCACAAAGACTTGGAGGAGACGACAAGGAGAAAATGTAGGAGGATTTTCGACCCTTAAAGGCAGCCGAAGGATCCCAAAGATTCTCTCCAGCAATTAGAATTCCACAAGCAGTCGAAGGATCCCCAAGGATTCTCTCTAGCAATTTTAATTCTAGAGGCAGCCAAGCAACTCAAAGAGGAGAGCACTCAGTCTTGGTTTACTTGGAGTCAAGTGGACTCAATCACCATTTTCTAGGGAGATGTTGGTAGTTTCCCCGTAGAATAAATAAAGCAGAGCTAGAGCTAGGAAGAGTTAGTCTATTCTAGCCTTGATTCCATTCAGAACTATTGTTGTGAGCTATTGAGATTTTTGTTTTATTCAGGGACCAAACTTTCAGAGATGTATGCAATTATTCTTTTGTGAAATGGGCAGACTGATTTCATTCAACTGATTTAAGTTTCAGAGGGCTAGGCTTGTGGGTTAGGGCCCAATCCATGTGCCTCAGCTTCTCTGCTGTGTTATTCTTTCCTTTCTTCCATTAATCTAGTTGTATTTCTATCATTTAAGTTAAGATATGCTTCTGATACTTTCATTATTGTTTATTTTTTGCGTTGTTGTAGTTTTTAATTGCTTATGCGTAGTAAAATAGAGGAAAAACTCCAAAATTTGTAGTCAAGCCCCCCCTCCTCATCTCTGTTAATAGAGTTCGTGTAGGGTAGACCTTCCCACAGGCCAAAACCATTGATTCATGTTGAATATTTACATCTCTATGTTACGCTCCTAAACCTTGCTTCTGCGCCTCCATTTCCACCTGTTTCCCGCTCATTCTCCACTGCTGCATCCACCTTTTCCCCTAACAACACTTAAACCTTTCAACTGCCTTATTCCTTTATTTTTCTTATTCACGGTCGCCTTTACCTTTTTAACGCTAAACGCTTAAAAAATAAACCATCGAAACCTGTCTTCTGCATTTCCTCCTCAAAATCCCTGCTACCGTACTTCGTATTTCTCACTTCCCATTGTTTAAGTCGTTCCTGTTAACACTTACCACTCTTCTCGCTGATCGAGATATTGCATACATCGCAATCACACTTCGCATCACTTACCCTTTGTCTTCCCTTGTCTATTTCCCATCATATTCCTTTGTTCTATCGAGTGTCGTCGCCTTACTCGTTTTAACACAAAACGCTTGAAAAACCATTGAAAACCGACCTCCACCTTTCTCCTCGAAATTCCCGCCACTGTACATCGCATTTTGCAAATTGCAACATTCAACTCTTACCTTTAAACACTTACTGCTTGTTATGGCCAATTATGATATTGCGATCGTGCAAATCGCATCATTTACCTTTTTGCATAACACTTACCGCTTATTCTGCCGATGTGATAACTCCGCCAGATCACCCTCCGCCACGTCATGCATCGCACATCGTAGCCCGCAACCTTTACCACAATGTAAATCGCATGTCGCACATCTTAGTTCATTATGTTAATTCCTTACCACTATCCATTTAAAGTTGTGAAGTTGCGATTGCGACATCGCATATCACAACATTTACCTTCATCGCACTCTGCCATCACACTTTTCCACTCATTTCTGCTCCAAATCCATTTCTGCCATATCATAAGGTTTTAGAAGGTTTTAAACCCCCCTCCTTCCGCTTCTAAGCCTTTTTCAGTTATCTCCTCTCTAAAGTCATTTATCATGTTATACTCAAGTTTTCTAAGGTTTAACCCCCTCATTCCGCTTCCAAACCTCGTTTCATGTGTTGAACCTCCCATTAGACTCTTTTAGCCCTTTGTCTTCCTCCAAACTACAAATTAACTCTTTTTAGTTATAATTAAGTCATGGATATTTTAGTTTCATGAATAAGAGCATGGTAGATAGATCATAGGATAAGTAGAATGCATTTATCCATTTGGCCAAGTTAAGTGTGGTTTAGAATTAGTTTCCTTTCTGCCATTTATTTTCAGCAAGTTAGCTTAGTTTCTTTTCATCATTTCCCTTTTTCCCAATTAAATTAGTTCATTTTTGTCATTTATTCTCAACACTTTAGTTTAATTTCCTTCCTATCATTTCCTTCCAGTAATTTACTTTCGAGTTGTTCTCATAATTTAAGAAATAGCACCCTTTCGTAAAGCAGAAGAGGATGACATGAAAAAAATACATTTGTTGTGTATATAGCATTGTCACCTCAAAGTTTGTACGAACCCTGTGTTGATAAAGTAAATTAGGGCAGCCCCTGGGAGTTGCAGCACTCTTGGTGCAATACCAGGGCTCACCACTTTTTGGCATCGTTGCAAGGGAGGTGTCTAGTAGATATTTTGATTTTTTTTTAGCATTATTTTTTTCTCTCCTTTCTTTTATTGTCACTTCAGAAATATTGAAAAAGTACAAAAAAGATACGATTTTCATGCCTCGTAGGACTAGGAATACTCAAATAAAAACTTTACCTAAAACCCCCACATCACCTCCTAGCCACCCTTCACTCTTCTTCAGTGGTAGTGAGATTGAACCCCCATATAGGAGAGCCTTCCGAATATTTTTAGGATCCTATTAGGGAAGAAGAAGAAGACCTTGTTTCAACTGAGGGACCTGCTTCACCTATCTTAACCATGGCTGGGACCCAGAGAGACTTTCCCATAAGAGAGGCAGATGGGGACACTAAGATGAAAAACATTAGCCCCTCATCTCTTCCACACTTCCATGGAATTACCTCTGAGGAACCTTACACATTCGTGTTTGAATTTATTGTTTTCTGTAGGACTTATGACTACACCTCTGATGATCAGAAGTTGAAACTATTCCCATCCACTCTTAAGGATGCAAACTTGTGTTGGTTCATGGATCCGCCTAGGGATAGCATCACTACCTAAGCACAGATGGAAGAGACCTTCAGTAGCAAGTACAAACACTATTGTAGGTCCAAGGAAACTAGGGATGAGATATTTAGGATGACTCTAGGGCCTGATGAATCCCTAGAGGATTATGAAGAGAGGTTTCAATTGAACTATAAGAGAGCCAACTATACTCTTGATCCTGACTCACTCAAACTTGTACTTCTTCGAGGGATCAGTGAAGAGATGATAGGAACCTTGAATATGTTATCAGGAGGATATATCTACCAACAACCCTATGAAACAATCAAAATTTTCTTCGAAACCATTCTAGGGAATTTAGGAAGAAGGGCAGAGCTAGCCAAAGTACATCCAATACCCCTTCCTCTTCCACCTTCATAAAACATGAGATTAGAAACATGGTAGAGGACTTCAAGAGTGACATGTTGCACACCTTTTCTTTGAAAATGGACACAATACAGGTCAAAAGGAAGCAAGAGGAAGAAGAGAGAGCCCTGGCCATATTTTTTCCTAGATGTACTAGGAAACACCCAAGAAATGAATGCCCACTGAATTTCATAGAGGTTTTCTTAACCTATGAAGAGAATCATGCCACAAACAGGTTTCCCTCCTTACCTGGACTTAAATTTGTATATCAAGGTGGGGAAACAATGCTAGAGAAACTCTGTTTCACCAACCATAGAAGGCCTCAGGGCCCTCGGCCATATCAACAAGGTATGCAAGGTGCGCGTCACTCTTACTATTACAACAATCAGAGTGCACCCATGCAACCTTGGTACACCCCCACTCCTTCGTCCTAGTCTACACATCCCACTTGGCCTTCCAACCCTTCATATCATCCTCATCCAGTAAACGAACCATTTCGGTAGTATGTTCCACAACAACCTCAGTGGAACAATCCATCCCAAGGGTGGAGGCCTCAACAAAATCAACTACCTGCTATAATACCTCCACCCTAACCTCAACCTTAGCTTACTCATGTTGCTCCACCTAGGTTACCTATACCTGCACAGCTCAATCTGAACCCTAACAACAGACAGGCACAACAAGCTCCCAATGGAGAAACACCCCATCCATCTTGTGTTGTGGAGGTACAGGAGGTTAATCTCAGGTCGAGAAGAGTACTCCTAGACAACCATCCCCCATCTCCACCTGTAGAGGTTGAGGAGGAAAAGGAATAAGATAGCACTCAGATCCAACAACTCCTTTTCCCGAGTGCTTGATCCACCCTAGTCAACACACCCAAGAGGAGATTGAACTCCTTGGAGAATTGGGAAATTTGTGTGTACAGATACCACTTCTCCATTCCATTAAGGATGTCCCTATCTACAATAGGATCATCAAATAAAAGTGCTTCAAGAAACCTGGAAGGAGGAAGAGAGATACCCCCACCATCAATTTGGTAGGACAATTGTCTGACATGATGTTGGGGAAGGTGATATTTCCAAAATACCTAGACCCTGGTAGTCCACTTGTTGATGTACATATAGATGGTGTCATAGTCCCCAACACTCTGATTGATTTAGGGGCTGTCATCAATATCATTACCAAGGAAACTATGTTGAAACTTAATCTCCAAGGGACTTTGAGGAAAACCACAATAGTTCTACAACTTGCAAATCGATCCACAGTAACTTCGGAAGGAATTGTTGAGGATGTTATGGTTACAATTGACTCTTGGGAGTATCCTACAGATTTCCTGGCCCTGAAGCCAAAAACCAAGTTTAATGGTTATCCTCTCATCTTAGGGAGACCTTGGTTAGCCACTGCAGACGCTTATATTAGTTATCAGGCCGAAAACATGACTATAAAAAATGGGCCCTTGTCTAAACATCTAGTGTTATATCCTCCAGCCTAGTCTTCCATTGATCATGATCTCCCTATTTGGTTGGAGGATGAATAAGATGAGTTATGTAACACTGCCCCTATGTGTACCATAGATGTTATCCTTAGAGGGGGGAAGCTTGATGAAGATGAACTCATCAACCATGCCATTCAAATCCATTCCTCCACTAACACTACTCTCGAAACCTTATTCAAAGAGTCTGAAAGCCAACAGTGGATGGAAGTGCAATAAGTTAATACAACCCTTGAAACCACCAAGGTTGTTGAGTTTGTCCCATCCAGAGCTCTGAAAATAAACCCAAACCTCTCAAATGAAGAAGAGAAGTAGTTATGTCAGCTTTTGAAAGAAAATCAAGAAGCATTTGCTTGGGATTACAAGGACATGAAAGGGGTGCATCCTTCATTATGAAGACATCACATTTACATCAAAGAAGGGTGCAAGCTTGTGAGACAACCCAAAAGAAGAATGAACCCGGCTCTAAGGACATAGTCAAAGAAGAGCTGCAGAAACTATTGGATGCGAGGTTCATATATCCTATATCTGACAGTGAGTGGGTATCTCCTCTTGTCCTAATCCCAAAGAAGAATGGGAAGTGGCAAATTTTTATTGATTATCGAGAACTTAACAAAGCCTCCAAGAAAGACCATTTCCCTTTTCCCTTCATAGACCAGGTCTTGGATGGTCGTGCAGGGAAAAAGTTCTTTTCCTTCTTAGATGGGTTCAGTGGGTACAATCAGATTCAAATCAGCCATGAAGACCAGGATAAGACTACTTTAACCTGCCCTTGGGGTATCTTTTCTTATAGATTCCTACCCTTTGGGTTATGCAATGCCCCAGCCACCTTCCAGAGGGTTGTCCTGAGCATCTTTTCTGAGTTACTCCATGACTCTGTTGAAATTTACATGGATGATTTCACACCATATGGGGATGAATTCTAGGAACCTCTCTCCAATTTGGGTAAAGTAATAAGAAGGTGCATTGAGATGCATCTCTCCTTGAGCCCATAAAAGTGTGAATTACTGAAGAAATTAGGGGTTGTATTAGGACACTCCACATCCTAAGCAGGAATACAAGTAGACCCGAAAAAAATCATTATCATCAAAAGGGTACATGATCCTCAAAAGAAGAAAGATATCAGGAGTTTCTTAGGCTTAGATGGTTATTATAGAAGGTTCGTCAAATATTTTAGCAATATGGCTTCGCCATTATTTGGGTTATTGGGCAAATATTCTAAGTTAATTTGGTCTGGACCTTGTCAAGAGGCTTTTGAGCTCATTAAGAAGAAGTTGGCTACTGCCCCCATCCTCCGAGGTCCAAATTGGACTTTTCCTTTCCACATCCACACAGATGCATCTGACAAAGATGTAGGGGCAGCATTAGGACAATTAGAGGAAAAAATCCCTTATGCCATTTATTTCATCAGCAAGAATTTGTCCAAATTCGAGCTGAATTATAATGTTACTAAGAAGGAGATGTTTGTCATTGTCAATGCATTGAAAAAATTCAGGCATTATGTCACAGGATATTAGACCTTTTCTCACATTGACCATGCAACCATCAAGTATTTAATGAACAAACCGGATGTTAATGCTAGAATAATTAGATGGTTGTTACTTTTGCAGCAATTTGATTTGACTATTGTTGATCAACTTGGAAAGGAAAATGTTGTTGCAAAATTTTTGTCCAAGTTAGTTCTCCCTGCAGGTGAAGAAGGAATTGGATGAACAGCTGCCAGATGAGCACCTCTTTTCCATATCAGCACTCTCACCATGGTTTGCTGATATAGCCAACTACTTGGTTGTTGGAAGACTCCATCCTAATCTTTCATTCAGAGAGAGGAGAAGAATCATCAGAAAAAACGCCCCTTTCACATGGATTGGGAGGAAACTCTACAAGCTAGGCCCTAATATAATCCTAAGAAGATGTGTGAGGGAGGAATAAGTTTTTGATATCCTCTCTGAATGTCATCACAACCCATGTGGAGGCCACCTCTCCTTAGAAAGTTTTGCAAGCGGGTTACTATTGGCCTGCCCTTCGCCAAGATTCCAGAAGATACACCAACAGGTGTGGCTAGTGCCAAAGGATAGGGAAACCCACATAGAGGGATGAAATTCCTTTAACCCTTAGGTGGCTCTTGAGACATTTTACAAGTGGGGCATGGACTTTGTTGGACCTATCGATCCACCATCCGGACAAAAGAAGCATATCATAGTCTGCACTGATTACTTGACAAAGTGGGTTGAAGAAAAAGTAGTGAAGGTAGCAACCAAAGAAAAAGTAGCAGAATTTATAAGGGAGAATGTGTTTTACAAATTTGGATATCCCAGAGAAATAGTCACAGATCAGGGATCACAGTTCACCTCTCACCTCATTGAGAATATTTTGAGGAGGCACAATATTAAGCATAGAACTTCTACTGCCTATCACCCTCAGGTGAAGGGTCAAGTAGAAGTAACTAGCAGAGCTTTAGAAATCATACTCACCAAGGTTTTGAGCAGTAGCAAAAAAGATTGGGCAAATAAATTGGTAGAAGCTACTTGGGCCTACAACACCACTTGGAAGAAAACAACATGATTCACTCCTTATGAACTAGTTTATGGTAAGAAATCTCTACTTTTAGTTGAGTTTGAATTCAATAATTTAAGAATGGCAGCTGAATTAAATTTAAAAAATGCCCAAAAAGAGAGGTTGTTGCAACTAAATGGATTGGATGAGTTCAAAATGCAAGCACTTCTTCACACATAGGTAGTCAGCTGCAAAGGAAGGTATGGAATGACAAGAACATCAAAGAAAAGACCTTCCAAGAAGGAGATTGGGCATTGTTGTATGATTCAAGGTTTAAAGACTCAAAGGCAAGCTAATGACAAGATCGTTGGGGCCTTACACAGTGGAGAAATACTTTGATAATGGTGCAGTTCAAATCAGTACCATAGATGAGGAAGGGATCCCCTTGCTTGTCAATGGTCACAGGCTTAAATTTATAATAAGCCTTTTTCAAGGGCAGAATTCATCAACTCAATAAGCAGGGAGGTGTATGTGATGGGAAACTCCATAATTTCCCACACCTCCTAACAGAAAAAAGAAAAAATAATAAGCTTGTGGGTTGAAAACCTCGATGGAGGTAGCTCACTTGCTCAAAAACAAAAAAGAGAGAAGAAGAAGAAATAGTAAAGATCCATGGGTGAAAAAATATCTGAGGCACCCAAGGCAAGTTTGTGGGTTCAAAACCTCCATGGAGGTAGCCAAATTTCTTTCGAAAAGAAAAAAAAATCAAAAACAAAAAAAACCAAAAAAATGCATCTGCATCACTATTTTTTTTTGTGTTTGTTGTTTTGCAAGTTGTTAATGGTTTCTAGAAAACACAAGGAAGCATTCATCTTATTTTCCCTTCTTCTATCTTTCCATCCATCCCATCATTCACTCCATTCATATTCATAACTTCCTCCATCATCTATGTACACCACACTCCTCCATCCCTTAGCACAATGTAGCAAGAGAAGCAACACACAAACAAACTGCTACAAACATCAGGAAGTTCCTTCAAAAAAAAAGTTGTTCATGGACTGAAAAGAAGAAAAATAAGGGAAACTGCATAACAAACTACATGAGAATGATAATTCCACCCATGGAATCTCAATCGCCCCATGTGACATCCACAACAGACAGAAACAACAGACAAAGATTAGCAGCTCATTCAAGAAGCTTCTCCTTCAGCAAGTTTCCCACTCAGAGAATAATAATATGGTGAAGAAAGCAACATCTAAAAAGGCTTGCCTCAAACCTCCAGCTCCTGCAACCGCCTTGGAAACAAAAGGTAAACTAAAGTATAAGCTCTCACCCCTTGCTACGCATTCATAATAGCCATAAATAATTAAATTGTAGACTTAGAGTTTAAGGGGCAGAAAGGTGGCCAGTTAACTCGGCCACCACCATGAGGTATAGCTGGAATAAAACTAGGAGTACATGCCACCTGATCATGCAAAAGAAAATTTTTAAATCAATGGAGTAGAGGAGAACGAGGGGAGGAAAACGTGTAGTCCATCTTGAATTAACAAGGAGAAGGAACCAATTGTCTATGATAGAACTCGAGCTGAGTGGAGTTATATCAGCACTCCAAATTTATATGCGTCATCTAAGAAAAGGATATGTTGTTAGATACGAACCAATAAATTGACAATTTTTAGAGGGAGAAGACCAAAAAAAGCACGTAGCGCTTGAAGAAGAAGAATAAGAACCAACAGAAACAAGACGAATAAGAAGAAATAGAAAGAAGAAAAGAAGGAATAAACCCAAGGAAGAACCAACAGAAACAAGAAGAACCAAAAGAAGAAAGAGAGACAAAGGGCCAAAGAAAAACAGAAGACATGGCCATAGAATTCATAGAGATAGCAGAAATTGGGCGAGACACAGACTCACAACCCAGCGTCACATCCCCTCACTACAAAAAAATAACTGCCACCATGGCTCCTCTAAGTGCAAAAAGAAAAAGGAATACCTCTAGGTATTCCGGAGCTGACAAGAATCAGAGAAAGCAAGAAAATTCTCCCCTAAGCCCGATCATCATTGAAGAATCTCCAAGGGGGGAGGAAAGCATCAAAGAAATATTTCTGAAGGAGCAGCTGTAGAAGGCACAGGCAAAGAATGTACCGCTAAAGAGAAATTGCAGCAAAAAGATGAGCAAGTATCCACCATGGCAGAATTATGCATTGAACCCCTTCAGCACAGATTCCCCTCTGACTCATATGATGTGTACCTCAAAAACAATGGCTTCTATTTCAAATCAACACTCTAGCCTCCCATGGATCACTCCCTTTCCAAGATTATAGGAAATTCATGAAGTTCTACAAGCAAGCCAACATAGTTGATCAGGCAAAGATGGCAGGCAAAGATGGCAGAGTTTTATATGCATAACTTGGTGCTGACAAATAAGGAGATTTGGGACCCCAATCCTACAATGGGGGATATGCAGTTAATTTCTCTAGAATCTTGGATGGTGAATGAGGACAATAGATCCAAAGAGATATGGAAGGTCATGGGGAGAAGAAACAGATAACCCTTATATCTCAGACCAGAAGTGTTCAGCCCAAGAGGAGTCATCCTTAACCATCGAGAGATTGAAAAGGACCCTGCACTGGTTGAAAGCTACTTTCAGACTCAAAACCATGTGATAGGCCACTTTGATGATCTTTATAGCAGATAGAAGAGGAGTGAGTTATGGCCAGCCAGAGGAGATGGAACAACCTCCCACATAGCCTCAATAACAGGGAGTATAATACTCTAGAAATATTGACTCAGTGCATTGGAAAGGTCACCATTATACAAAAGGGGCATGCAGGTGAAAAAAATCCAATAGTTGGGACTAAAGCTCAACCCACCTTTGTTGTTGGAGCTGACTGATGAAGAGGACACAGATGCACAAGATAGAGAATGGGAGAATGCAAAAAAGAATGATGGATTTTACCCACTTGGGGAAACTCCCACACTTCTTCCTTAGGAAATCAAAAGGGTTGTCAAAGCTTTGAAGGAAATGGAGGAGGAGGATCAGTTGCTCAAAGGATGAGCAACCATTTAGTAGGGGGGTGATGATGAGCTCCATAATTAGACATATTTGGAGGGGTTAATAGTCACCTTTTTGCCTTCTTAGATATCTTTTTCTTGCATTTTTATTATTATTTGGGTTTATGATGCTAGTATAGGTGGTGATTAAGGCTAACATACTCTGAGTGCCTAATATAAGGTTGAGTGCAGAAAAACATGATTTACTAAGCACTTTTATAAATATTTTATCACAAAGACTTGGAAGAGACGGAAAGGAGAAAATATAGAAGGATTGTCCACCCTCAAAGGCAGCCAAAGGATCCCAAATATTCTCTCCAGCAATTCAAATTCCACAAGCAGCCGAAGGATCCCCAAGGATTCTCTCCAGAAATTCGAATTCTAGAGGCAGCCGAGCAACTCAAAGAGGACAGCACTCAGTCTTGGTTTACATGGAGTCGAGTGGACTCAATCACCATTTTCTAGGGAGTTGTTGGTAGCTGCCCTGTAGGATAAATAGAGCAGAGCTAGAGCTAGGAAGAGTTAGTCTATTCTAGTCTTGATTCCATTCAGAACTATTGTTGTGAACTATTGAGATTTTTTTTTTATTCAGGGATCAAACTTTCAGAGATGTATGCAGTTATTCTTTTGTGAAATGAGCAAACTGATTTCATTCGACTGATTTAAGTTTCAGAGGACTAGGCTCGTGGGTTAGGGCCCAATCCATATGCCTCAGCTTCTCTGTTGTGTTATTCTTTCCTTTCTGCCATTAAGCTAGCTGTATTTCTTTCATTTAAGTTAATATCTTATTTTGATAGTTTTGTTACTGTTTAGTTTTTATGTTGTTGTAGTTTTTAATTGCTTATGCGTAGTAAAATAGAGGAAAAACTCAAAAAGTTGTGCTCAAGCCTTCCCCTCTCATCTCTGTCAATAGTGTTTGGACAGGGTAGACCTTCCCACAGGCCAAAACCATTGATTTATGTTCATTATTTACATCTTTGCATTACACTCCTAAACCTTGCTCCTGCGCCTCCATTTCCTCTTGTTTCCCACTCATTCTCCACTACCGCATCCACCTTTTCCCCTAACAACACTTAAAACTTTCAGCCGCCTTATTCCTTTATTTTTCTTATTCAAGGTCATCTTTACCTTTTTAACGCTAAATGCTTAAAAAAAAAAACCATCGAAACCTGTCTTTCACCTTTCCTCCTCGAAATCCCCGCTACCGTACTTCACATTTTGCACTTTGCATTGTTTAAGTTGTTCCTGTTAACACTTGCCGCGCTTCTCGCTAATCACGATATTGCGTACATCGCAATTGCACTTCATACCGCTTACCCTTTGTCTTAAATACTTATTGCTCTCATTTTTAAATTTCCCACCATATTCCTTTGTTCTATCGATCGTCGTTGCCTTACTCGATTTAACAAAAACGCTTAAAAAACCATTGAAAACCGACCTCCGCCTTTCTCCTCGAAATTCCCACCACCGTACATCACATTTTGAAAATCACAACATTCAAATCTTACCTTTAAACACTTACCACTTGTTCTGGCCGATTACGATATTGCGATCACGCAAATCACATCATTTACCTTTTTGCATAACACTTGCCACTTATTTCGTCGATGCGATAACTCCGCCATGTCACGCATCGCACATCGCAGCCCGCAACCTTTACTGCAGCGCAAATTGCACGTTACACATCTTAATTCATTCTATTAAGTCCTTACCGCTATTCATTTAAACTTGCAAAGTTGCGATTTCGACATTGCATATCGCAACGTTTACCTTCATCGCACTTTTCCACTCATTTCCGCTCCAAAGCCATTTTTGCCATATCATAAGGTTTTATAAGGTTTTAAACCCCCCTCCTTTCGCTTCTAAGCCTTTTTCAATTATCTCTGCTCTAAAGTCATTTCTCATGTTATACTCAAGTTTTCTAAGGTTTTAACCCCCTCATTCCCCTTCCAAACCTCGTTTCATGTGTTGAACCTCCCATTATCCTCTTTTAGCCCTTTTTCTTCCTCCAAATTGAAAATTAACTCTTTTTAGTTAGAATTAAGTCATGGATAGTTTAGTTGCATGAATAAGAGCATGGTAGATAGATCATAGGATAAGTAGAATGCATTTAGACGTTTAGCCAAGTTAAGTGTGGTTTAGAATTAGTTTCCTTTCTGTCATTTATTTTCAGCAAGTTAGCTTAGTTTCTTTTCAGTCATTTCCCTTTTTTCCAATTAAATTAGTTCATTCTTGTCATTTCTTTTCAACACTTTAGTTTAATTTCCTTCCTGTCATTTCCTTCCAGTAACTTACTTTCGAGTTGTTCTCATAATTTAAGAAATAGCACCCTTTCGTAAAGCAAAAGAGGATGACATGAAAAAAATGAATCTTTTGTGTATATAACACTATCACCTCTAAGTTTGTATGAACCCCGGGTTGATAAAGTAAAGTAGGGCAACCACTGGGAGTTGCAGCACTCTTGGTGCAATACCAGGGCTCACCACAACCTTTGTTTCTCCTTCTCTCCTTCTTGTAGGATTCTCCTTAGTTCAAATTTCTTCGCTTGAATGTTTTGGTTGATTTCTTCAAGTTCTTTTGAAGCCATGTCACATTTGGTGCCCTCTTCAGCTTTGGTACAACATCTACTGAAATATTTGTCTCATCACCGGAATTGGAACCCAAATCGATGGGTCCATCTGTTGCAATCCCAAGAGTTGCAATATTCATTTTGTCACCTGAATCTGATCCCAGGTCAATTGTTCCACCACCTGTAAGTCTCACATTTGTTATCTTCACATCCTCCTTTGATTCAGACTCTTGGTCTTGTTGCATGGTTGTAACTTCCTTCTGCTTCTCTTTTTTCGTTCCTCTTAGGTCCCAACTTTGGATGCAGTTTCCAACAATTCTCCTCATCATGCCCTTGTTTCTCATAATAAGTACAAGATGGCTTTGCTCCTTTTCTCTTAGTTGGTGCTTCACTCTTTGGGCAGTCATCTTGCTCACATTGCCCCCTACTTTCAAGATGCATAACCTTCACACTAGATTCATTAAGAGTTTTAGGTTCAAATAATAATAATGAATGATGCAAATAACCATGCAAAGAGTCGATATATTTCATCAACGTCTCAGGAGTTTCTAATGGAACATTCAATGTCAGTGCTTGTTTCCTAAACTCCTATGTAAAATTTTGAACATTTTGACCTTGACTTTGTTTCAGATGTTGTCATTACATCATGGATTTATTTATATAACCCAATATGTAAAATTCTCCCCTTAAAGCAGAAATGAACGCAGACCAAGATGAAAGAAGTTTATGACTATTCTTACCACCTTGTTGTAGCTTGCCTTCCCACCAGATGAGAGTAATTCCACTCAATCGAAGAGATGCTAGCTGTATATTGGCTTCATCCTCTTTATTTTATTGTATGCGACAATACACTTCAACCTATCTTATCTAGTTATCTATATTTTCTTAATTAGATTCTCCACTAAATACAGGTAAATCAAACTTGAAATCCAGCTTGAAAAAAGGCTTTTTAGATGCATTCCTCTTATTCCTGTTAGAATGATGAGAAGAGGAAGAAGAAGAATAACTTTCACTGGTGAATGGAGAGGGAGGAGGTTCTCCTCCTCCACCTTCATGGTGTACCAATGCATGGGCCTCTGGCTCTTTCTTCTCATGCTTGATTGTCTTCTCATATTCTAAAAACAACTTGTCAATGTTTTTTTCCATGTTGAATAAGATCTTGCAAAAATTTCGCTCTTATTTGTCTCAGGCATAATCATCTAACATATTTTGTCTTCGTGGTGCACGCCCCACTTCGGGATCAAAGGACTTGAGTTTTCCTTCACCTTTTTGGAGCTTGTTCATGTTTAGCATATACTCATGCAACTCGCATCAAGAAGACCCGCTCTGATACCAAACTTGATCTAATATCTTTAACTTCAAGGATGCATTTAAAATTACATATAACAAAGCATGTTAACCAAGTAATTTAAACCACATGAAAAGAAGCCAGAAAATCATAAGCAAACATAAGATCAAAGACACAACGATTTTATTATAGATTTCACCCAATGTGGGCTATGTCTTTGGGACCTGATCATGAATGGGGAGGCCTTATTTCATTAAGTGGCATCAAAGAAATTAGTTACAAGCAACTTTACAAAAAATGACCCTTATAACTCCAATCCAGATGATGACCTGAAAATGGAGAGATTAGCTGGAGAAACAGACGTCACCACTGGATTCATGTCATGAAATCGTGGAAAATCTACTATAAATTTGTCGAATTCTGTCACCGACATCTCTAGCCGTCTAAGGGAATATTTTCAACATCTAGTTTATTCCCCCGCTCATGGTTCCACTCCTCCTGTTGGTCAAGGTTTCGCCGCTCCTCTGTTAACCTACCCCTGATCAAATTATTTGAGTAGCTCTTATATGGTTTTTCAGGCGGATAAAACAACGAAGGACCATTGGGCCATTGGTAGTGGGTGATATTATGAGCGGGGAGGTCGGGGGTCCAAAACCCACCGACCCCCCATTCGATGCATTATATTTTTAATAAATTCGTTTAGTTTTGGGCAGAATTTAACCGTTGGCCATTTTTAAATGTTGTGTTTTTGGGGGCGCCCAGGAGGCGAGTCAGGCTGGTCAGGCTGGTCAGGCGGGTTCGAGCCCCACCGCCCCTGGTATGTAGACAAGTGGCAACAGTTAGTGGTGGGGGCAAGTTTGCCAGCGGGTGGCCCACCCACCACGTTACATATATTTACATTATATGGTTTGGGTGTGGTAGGGGTGGTGGCTCGCCACTACCTTTTGAAAATTTTTATATATATTATAACATAACTTGACCGGTGGGGTGGGTGGGTCTGGCGAGCCTGACCCGCCCCCCTTTTTTTAATATTTTTTTCTTTAATAACAATATTATTCAAAAAAAATTCCGTTGATTTTTAGGGTCACTGGAAATTTTAAGTAGGCAACGAATTCGCCCATCTGGTGGATAGATTATGTGTGTCAGGTCGCTGCCAATTTTTTGCCTCATTAATCCTGCCACTTGGCCAAGTTTGACCAAAAATTTGAGTGTAGTTCACACCATTGGAATCAAGGCGACGAGAACTACAAGTTGGTCTTGGTTCCACTTCCATATGATAACCTTTATTTTTGAGCTATTTTCAAGGCCACTTGTACTTCTAGATCCTCCTGGATCACTCAATAAGATGATGAAAGTTCATTATCCTAAAAATGAGGAAGTGTGATCCATCTTAGGGTATCATCGACTAAACCTTGAATTCGATATTAATTAACCTGTTCAATCTCACAACACTACCCATGTCAACATTCAAACTAGTACGGTAGATTGATAAGGAGACACCACCAAACTATAACTTAAGTGATTCAACATCAACACTAACTTGACTAAGGTGAAACTCTAGTTTGACTTCTTAACTTGATTTAATATCATAATAGTAAACTAATTTAGGGTCATAATATAACAAGATACCCTTTTTTTGTGGGGTAGATGACTCCCTCCATGAAATGAATTGATTTCTTAGCTTATGGAGGTGTAGATATGCTACCTATTGGAAACTCAAGGTAATTTTAGTTTAATGTCGATTCTCCTTACGTGATAATCACTTGTGATATTAGTTTGAATTTTATTAATTATATTTACTTCTTCATGAAGCAATTATAAAAACATGAAGATCATGAAACACAAAGAACACAAGATATAGGCTCCATGCCATGGGAAAACCCAAAAAAATCTCTTCTTATAGAATCATATCAAAATGAGACCTTCAAGACCCAAAGACTAAAGTCAAACCTCCTCCAATCACCAAGTCATCCCTCTAAATGATCTCCTTCAAGACAAGACAAGGTCTTCCAAAGTCAACGAAAGTCAAATCCTTCAAAGTTTGCTCTAAACAAGATTTTGGCCCTCACTTTAGATCTCCTACTTCGACCCATGATTCTTTGCCCTACATTAACTATAGGTTCCCTAGCATGTCCGCACATGTGGATAGGAATAGGTAGAAATAATCTCTCCTTCTTCGCTTGGTCTGCCTTCTTGTCTACTAGATTTTTGTTTTCCTTGCTTGATATATAACTGTAGTGGTGTCTTCAAATGAACTGAATTCATCTCCTTTATATACCCTTCACATTTGGTTGAATAGGCCTCTTCTAGGCCGACTTGTTATTGACTTGGGCCGACTTGGTCTTGGAGGTCTTCTTAACTTTATATACTAAAAAATAAATCATTTTACATGTTACAACTTGCCCAAATGGGTCTTATACAATTAATATTGATTATATTGACTCATGAAAATTATTCTTATCACATGAAAAACCCTAGAATCATTAAGAACATGCTTAAACTATTTATCCAATCAAAATAAGTATGAAACCCATGCTTGAAAATGATATTTTTCTTTCTTCTTTTGCTTGTTACATAAGATATACATAATGACATGAGTACAAAGACAATTATGAACATTCAAACTAGTTACTTTTCCAACACTCCTTTTTAACTAGGTAGGTATTCATAATTACTCAATAGTTCCATCTGAGGTTGAAATATTCTCATAAGAAGGGATCCAAATTGATAAGCATCAAAATATAATCATAGTCAACATTGTCTCATCACTAAGGCCTTGACAGGTATTCTCTATCTCTCACAATATTAGAGCACAATTTTGGGAGGTATTCCATGGGACACCACACTACCTCACCAAGGTACATACTCCACCTAGGATACCTAAAGTATATATTTCACCAGGCCATTTCCCTCAAGGAAATTTTTTTCCATCAAACTATTATTATCCAAGTCCAAGCACTTGACTTAGGATCTCCATCATAGTACATGACTCAAGAATGTTTGTCCAAGATTCTTATCCAATCAAACATTATCCTTACCCATGTCCATGTACTTGACTTAGGATATTAGTCCTAATCCATCATAGTACCTAACACAAAGATAACCATGCTAATTCAAAACACCATTCTCCCTATTCGTGATGCATGCACAAGACTTATGGTTGTTAGTCCTAGCCTAGTACATGAAACAGGGAGAACCAGTGTCCAACCTTACTCCCTCTCAAACTAAGAGGAGAAATCCATGTTCAATCCCCCTCAACCAAGGATAATTCATCAACAAGCTTTATCTTGTGTCAAAAGTACTCATACTTCCCTTACATTAGCTACTAGTCATAATTGTAGCTTCCTCAACTGACTCTCCTATCATTGATATTTATCATATTGCAACTCCTAAGGCTCAAAATATGCCTCCTAACAATCATTATCTTGTACTTGAGTTCTTCACCTACATCATCCTCAATTTTTTCCACCACTATTTCCTACACTGCTTTTTTCCTTGAAGATAGTCCATCACACAGTTTCTTTAATAGATTGATAATCACAAGGTTATCCAATCCATTTTTTTTAACACAACTTAGTTGACCTTTCCAATCATTCTTTATCAATAAACACAACTCCACAGGCATAAATAATGTTTCCCTCTCGTTGCTATTATCATCTTTTCCCAAGTAGCGAACTCCCAGGGTTTTCAAATAAAGCTTCTTTTCAATCCTCTAGCTACATCTTCGATGAAAGTCCTTAGCCCTCTAATTTTCCTAGTGTTGCTTCAAATTGGCAATACTTAGGGAACCAATCAAATTTATTTTTCAATAGTGACTTAACTTCTCCAAGATTACTATTATAAGGTCTTTCAAGCACAAACCATTTGATAGTGATTTTCCACTGCTTCGTTGTCCTTAGGGTTTTTACAGATCTACTCACACAATAGTGAGCCAACTCTTGCACTCATTATACATAGAGCTCCTTCAAGTCTACCCTCTAATAAATTCTTGAGCCTGCAACATTCAACCCTGTCTAGCAATTTCTTGTACTCGCAAAACATAACACAAATTTATCACCAATGGGCCTTCTTCCTATGTAGTTTCCATAGAGATATGTGACCTATTTAGGGAAGGAAAACTGAACTCCAAAATAATACCTTCACTCAATCTGAAATTATATGGAAGTTTTTTCCCTTCTAGACTACAAGAATCTTCTTTTTTCTACTCAGAACCAACCTTTTAGACCTTGAAAAAATTTCCTTCAAAGATCAGTCCCTCAAACTCAAATTCTAGCCTCTCCTAGCAAACTTATAATTCACTACAGTTCTGCAATTAGGGCTCCCATGAAAACCTCCTTGTTTCCTTCCAAAAACCTCAATATGTCCAACGCAAAATATCTTACACATCCACTAGCAAAGAAACAACTTGAAACATCATATAACATACCTTTTCTGCTTGAGATGCAACTCTATTATATGCCCTAGAATCTAAGTTTTTTAGGCCACTTCTTAGTGATATTTGTGTCACTGAAACAACCCTTAACTTATCCTCAAAACTCCTCCAAGTTTTTTGTTATCATGTCTTCCTTCAATCCCTGCCTTCCCACTGAATTCAACCTTCTCCAAGGTTGTCATAACTGAATTCGCATGGCCCAGAACTGCCCTAAACTAAGGCTTTGTCCAATCATGAAGTATCACATAAATGAAACATGAATAAACAAAGATAATCTAACATAGAGCTAGCCCAAAAAAATTCTTTCTCTTGCAACTACTTTCTCCAAGAACTCATCCTGTTTTCATGAGAAATTAAACACACAAGCCATCATTTTTCCCTTATTAGTTATGCTTTTCTTGGTTGTGGCTATCTCAAAGTTGTATTCCATATGTTCATTGCACTTGCTTGATTTTATTCTTCTTGTATCCCTACTAGACCTACTCGGGCTTCATAAGGACTATATTTGTGTGATATTCCTTGATCAAGAACAAGTCCTCCATGAGTATGACTAGATTACAAAACCCAACTTATTCCTTCAAAACATTTCTTGAGAGACTTAAAGATAATTTGTATCATCAATGATGTAGCTTGTACTATTGTTGAGTTAGGCCTTGTTTGGACAACTTTATAGCTTCCATCATCTTACTTTAGATCTTATAATGACTTCAGATCACTGTCACTCTTTCAAGTATATGTATTTTTGTCATATCTCACTTTAACTCGAATGAAGGGTACTCAAATCATATTGTCATGCTTGCATTATTTTTAGTGACTTTGAATACTGTTTTTTCAAACCTTATGTATCTTCTAACCATCCTTAATTGCTTCCATATTTTGATCTTACTCAGAATTCTTGTATTACTAGATTTATGATCTTGTAATCCTATTTCAAATGTGGCCTTTCTTCGTTATTCTTGATTGCATAAGAATATAACTTTTGATCTTCAGAACTCAGATTCCTTATTATATTATATAAGATTACTTTGACTGCCTTATCATAGTCTTTCATAAAGGAACTTTTTGTGGAGGTTTCAACTATGCCAACAACAATGATCTTCAAGTTTCCTTCTTCTTCACCTTAGCTCTAATACAATGTTGGAAAATCAAGGTAGTTGTAGTTTAATGTCGATTCTCCTTACTTGATAATCACTTGTGATTTTAGTTGAAATTTTATTAATTTTATTTTACTTCTTCATCAAGAAATTATCAAAACATGAAGATCATGAAGCACAAAGAACACAAGAAACAAGCTCCACACCAGGTTAAAACCCCACAACTAGGGAAAACCAAAACAATAATCTTCTTATAGAATCATATAAAAACAATATCTTCAAGACCCAAAGACTAAAGTCAAACCTCCTCCAAGGACCAAGTTAACCCTCCGAATTATCTCCTTCAAGACAAGACAATGTCTTCCAAAGTCAATGAGAGTCAACTCCTTCAAAGTTTTCTCTAAACAAGATTTTGGCCCTCATTTCATATCTCCAACTTCGGCCTACAATTATCGTCCTTGAAATAGTTGTAGGAACCCTAAGATGTTTGCTCATGTGGATATGAATAAGTATAAATCAGGTCTCCTTCTCTTGGTCCTCCTTCTTATCTTCTAGACTTTCACTTTCCTTGTCTTCCTTTTCCTTGTTTGAGATCGAACTACAATGGTGTCTTCAAATGAATCAAATTCATCTCCTTTATTTACCCTTCACTTGTGGTCGAATAGGCTCTTCTAGGCCGACTTGTTATTGACTTGTGCTGACTTGATCTTGGAGATCTTCCCAACTTTCTAGACTCAAAAATAAATTCTTTTACATGTTAGAACTTGCCCAAATGGGTCTTATACAATTAATATTGACTCTCTTGACTCATGAAAATTATTATTATGACATGAAAATCCATAGAATCATGAAGAACATGCTTAACCTAGTTGACCAATCAAAAGAAGCATGAAACCCATTCTTGAAAATAATAATTTTTCTTTCTTCTTTTGCATGTTTCATAAAATATGCATAATGACAAGAGTACCAAGACAATTATGAAGACCGAACCTAGTTAATTTTCGAACACTACCCCCTCTGAAATCATACTTGTGACATCCAAAGTGAAAATATGTCTTCTTAACCATTAGATCCACTTGTTGTACTAGTAGGGAACTCAATCATCATCAAGTTAAGTGGGAATTTCTATAATTAAAGTTATAACAAAGAAAAAATATGATAACATAAATATGCTACTCCAATGGAGACAAAAAAAGGTTTTGCTATATAAAATTTAGAGTGATGTTGATAAAATATTAGCTCATAAATATATTTTGTATTTTTTCATTCAAGTAGTTAACCAAAACAAAACAAAAAAATCTCTTTACCATCTTTATATGGAGTTACGTATATTTGTTCTTCACTTGGAACTGATGCCTCAATCACATAAATATTCATTTTATTTCTATAAATTGAAAAAATTTGGGTGGTGCAACTTGAGACTCAACTCTATCTACATACTCAGTATGATTGATATTCAAAATTTTCATTGTCCAGTAAGGGACACTTTGACATCTCTATTTATTTTTATCAAAGATCAAAGATCATCAAATAATGATCTGTTTAGTCCAAATTACTTCATTTGTGTCTATGTTGTAAGATTAGCTTAGCTTCATGGTCAATTATTATTAGTATTGATGTTTTCTTCACTTGGATACTCACTTCTATCAATCATTTCCTTGGTTCAACTAATAGTTTAGTCAATCAAACCTTCGTTAAAAGGGATGTATGAGGCTACTCCACTAGTTATGCATGCATGGGATTTGTTAGTCTCTTATCTATATTTGATTTCCAATTATCTTAATTATCATGGCCTACCCTCTTATTCTTTAAAGCATTCTTCTTTAATTTGTTAAAAGGAATTTTATTGACTTGTGAAGGTTGGTTGACTTTGATGGCCATCACTTTGCTATATCATACTTTTAGTGTTAGTACATTTGATAATACAATTCATTTTTTTCTAGATCCAAGATAAGGAGTTCACCATTATGTTTTGGTGAAATTTTATCATCGACATCAGGTATTCCCAACTTGATGATGTACAAATCAGATTCTTTGACATATTTTCTCTTTTAGCCAACTTTGTGCTTCAAGAATAACCATTTAATCTTTAAATTCTTTCATATAATGTAGAGCAAAATTATTGCTTTGGTATATGTTGGCCTTTTTCTTGATTTACAATAGGAAGTCAACATTGTTATCAATGTGTTTATGTGAAACTATCTTGTCATGGTAGGCTACTCCAATGTTTTTTAGTTTAGAAAAGGTGATTCTTTGCAACTCTATATATCGTTGTGTGTTTAAGGATGTCTTATGATGCTTCAATTATTTGTTGAGTCTTTGGACATCGTTATCTTCATTACATGATAAAAAAAGTGACCTTTATATCTATGTGAAATTGACTTGGCCCAATGGGGATAACTAAAATAATTTGCTAAGTCAAGGGAAGTGAATGTTGTTAAAACCAATTCTTTTAACTACTTATTATCGTTAATGAGTTGGGTCTCGAACTAATATGCATACCAATAACTGGATTTTACATGTGAAGTTAAATTGTTATCAATGAATTTTTTTATTTCACAATAGCCTTAGAACTTGTCATTCTAAGTGTTCACTTCTTTTAAAAGACATTTAACCATGTTATACCATAATTTCCAAATTGATACTCAATCTTTTTCTTTTTCTTTTTTAACTAATACTTTTGTCTTCACAAGTTGCTTGCCAATCATTACTTTCTAGTCAAAACTATGAATCATTACCTTCTTGTCAAAACTATGAATTATTAATATGTCACTATGAACCATGAATTCTTAATATGTCACAATATTCATAGTGTGTACTAGTTTTCTAACCTAATTTAATAAAAAATGAATGTTTTGTTATACAAATAATTAACATGATTCTAAAATGAAAAAGATTGGGAATTTGAACCCATGCTCAGACCAGAAATGATGGACAACAACTGTGAGATTTGAAACCACACCTGAAAAAACCATGAATTAGAAACCAAACCTAAAAAACCATAAATTTTAATATCTCACAACATTCATGGTGTCTACTAGTTTTTTAACCTAATTTGATTGAAAAAAAAGAGAGAATGTTTTGATACACAAATACTTAACAACATGCATGATAGCTACTAGTTTTCTAACCTAATTTAATAAAATAAATATTCGTGGTGTCTATTAATTTTCTAACCTAATTTGTTAAAAACAACATTTATGGTATCCACTAATTTTCTAACTAAATTTAATGAAAAATAATAATAAAAAAATATAATTAACCCATGCGAAATCAAACCTAGGCAATAAATGACAGCTATAGATTTGAACCCACACCCTAATTTAATAAAAACACCATTCGTGGTGTCTACTCATAAATGACAAACACCATTCGTGGTGTCTACTAATTTGCCATAGGCGATAAATGACAGCTATGAGATTTGAACTCACACCCTCATTTAATAAAAACAATAGTCATCGTGTCTGCAAATTTTCTAACATGTTTTGATAAAAACAATATTCACGGTGTTTACAATTTTGACAGCTATGAGATTTAAACTCACACCCTCATCGTCGTGTCTGCTAATCTTCTAACACGTTTTGATAAAAACAATATTCACGGTGTTTACAATTTTCCTAACATAATTTAATGAAAAATTGGATATAAACCTATCCCCAAAAGAAACAGAAGCAATAAATGACAGCTGTGGGATTTGAACCCACGCCCTTTCGGACCAGAGCCTAAATCTGGCGCCTTAGACCACTCGGCCAAACTGTCACTTAGATATATAATTTAATTTAATTTTAATACGATGAAAATTCACCCCGTAAAATAAATAAATGATATAATTGTTTTTCTATTTTTTTCATGGAATCTCGATAAAAGAATGTCCACCTCCGACTTTGTATCATCATCTCTATCTCAATCTTAGGATTTCGACTTTGGTTTGATTTGAAACTCTCACATTCCGGCATTAACTTTGTTGGTATAACGGAGGACTGTTGAAGAAAAAGAAATCCTGGTCCGAATCCGGTACTTTGAAAATTTTGCTGCTGCAAGCTTAACAGCTGACATTGGAAATTCCAATGTAAATGGCCGCCTTCAAACATGAGAGAATCAGAAAAGACCATAAAGATTTGTATGGAGATATTCAATTATAAAGGTTTATTTTTGCATATAGTGTATTACTGTGGACAATAATGAGATGCATTGATTCAGTTGAGAATGATTTGTGTTATTGGTTAGTTTGTGTGAGATTGCATTAAGTAAATTATTTGTGTTATTGGTTAGTTTGTGTGAGATTGTATTAAGTAAATAATTTGTGTCATTGGTTAGTTTGTGTTAGATGGTATTAAGTAATTTGTATAATGAGATGATGAACGTGGTTGTAATTTTTGTTTGTTATGCTATGATCGAAGTATATGTTAATAATGAGAGTTGTGATGATAAGTTTAGTGGATGAATGATATGATCGAAGTATATACTAATTATGAGAGTTGTGATGATAAGTTTAGTGGATGAAATAGTAAGACGAAACATTTAAACTATCGTAAGAAACTAGAGTACACATTATGTCTAAAAAATGTGAGTGTAGAGCACAACTCCAATAGAGATAAGAGAAATAAGTTATACTAACTCTTTAAAGAGAAGCAGAACCTTCTCCAAAATGATCTCAATAAATTCATACATCCAAATGACATGTTCTCTTGATAATGACTACATAATCTACATATATATTTATCTATACATTGCATATATGGCCTCTTCATTATGTTGACCACTATTACACATGTATTTAGTACATAACGTATACATTTAAACCCATATATTCCCTTATTGGGGTCATATTATATACATTTAACCACGTGTATTCCCTCTTCATACCATAATACCATTCTTCAAAAAGCTTTGTCTTCAATGTTTTGTAGTTAAAGGTTTTACATGTTATGAAACCAAGTAATGTGATTTTCTTATGTAGGCTTGCTTTCTTCCTTCCATTGATAATGATCCATCCAAATAAACTCAATTATTTTCAATCTTGATCCTTGTTGACTAGTTTTCACATACTTTTATTTTCTTTAATTCCATGTATTGATGTTGTAACTTCTCCAAATTGTAGTAGTTATTAGTCTTTAATAATATTTTGTTGAATAATGGTTTTGAGATGCATTGTTCCATGAATATTGATGAGTATTCCATATTCTTCCTTGATGATGTTGATATAGATATTCTTGTCTTTTTTGAAAACATTCTTGGTAATGTGGGTCACATGTGATGGCTTTCCTTTATTTTGTGCACCCGTTGCATTTATCTTCTTTGTAGAGACAAGGGTGTCCTCTATCCTCTCTCCTTCGTCTTTGATTACTCTAGCCTAATTTTGAGATAATACCACCATATTTGACTTTGGTATTGTCAAGTTGAAACTTCACTTCCTTAAGTATTTTATGATGACCTTCTTCAATCTTGACTTCCTTCTCTTTTTTACTTTGAATGGTATCAATGTAGCTATGATATTATGATGAGATATGGAGCTAATGTTGGTCATGGATAGCAACATACAATGCTTGACACTCATGTGGACTATGACTTGAGACAAACCATGGCTAGGGTATAACATGTGTGCAATCCATTGTTATGTCGAAAGGCATAAAACACAAGCATCAAGGGCTAGAGTAGTAGGGTGTCGGAACTTGAAAACTGGGGTATAAAGTGGGATGGTTAGTACATGGATAATTAATTAGAATGTGTAAGAAGATAATAAAGTTGTTAAGGAGGCTCTAGATTGTGTAGTGGGTACATATTGACATGATATGATGTTGTTTATTTCACATAAGGAAATATGATATTTAAATCTTACCCTAATTTGGTTGAGCATTCAAACAAAATTTCATTGTCCAATTTGGTCCACTACCTAATACACAAACCTCCTTGGTTTTTATTATATGACCATCCCAAAGCCTCAAAGGACATGAGGGAGGGTGGAAAAGTACATGAGAAACAAGGTCATGCTATCTTTAAAACTCTATTAATAAAGAAATGTTGAATGTATTGCACCTCATTATACCCATCCACATTTTGTGTCCCCAAAGGCTTGTATCCTTCCATATAAGTCTTACAATCATAAAATTCACCAATCAAGGAAGGATGGAATATTCTACTAATCTCTTCAACTATTTTGTATGAATTTGTGATCTTTGGTATAGAAATTGTATTAAAGTCTTCATTTTAAAAAACACCCATATGCTTAAAAAAAAATTATGGAATGTTGCTCATCCCTATGGCCTATCCTTGGGCTAGAAAA